>JAUYWV010145788.1:0-10344 GCA_032274565.1 Nematoplana nigrocapitula | reverse complement strand
TGGGGGGGCTATTGTTCCATTGTTCCATCCTATTGTTCAAGAGCGTAGGTGTAATTACTACTTATCTGCATCCCTGGTCATGACTACACCGCACAGTAGGGTGACCGAGTGTACTGTCTCGCATTATAATAGTTTGAAATCCATATATAGGCAGGTCATTTCCGATGAGGTCATGAATAGCAGGCTGTTGGTTTCATTGTACGGCAGGGGCACAGCATTATTTGACCCACGTCCAGCGGTGGTACGATTTCTCCAAATAAAGAAGAAGCGAAAATATACACTGAAACCTTCCATAACGGTCTACAAACACCGAGGCTTCGTGAAAAAGTTTTTACAGGAAACTTCCAATGTCTTGTTTTTGAAAAATACCTTTATTAGTTTCGTGACCTGTGTTTTTATGCAATAATAGACTTTATGGCAATAATAAACTTATCGTAAATATGTCTAAAAAGGACTTCGTTATTTTTCTATCAGTGTCTGATATGATGTACTACAGAATATGAATATTGCCTAAAAATAGCGCACTTTCACTCTCCGTCTCCTGCAATGTGGAATCTCAAAAAGTTTAAGGCTGGCGCCCCCAACATTATCGTTACATTCTCTCTCCCTCAACCCCGCTTCGCCTGAACCCCAAAGTCCAAACCCCCTCTAAAAGTGCCCTTTTTGTTTATATTTGGGATGTCAAACGTGCCCTTTCTAATATGTGGATACCACGCAGTCATTTCCATAAAAAACGCCCTGAAATGAGTGTTGATTAAATTGAAGTAAGATAAATCTGTTCAACAAGACTTCATTAACCAACCCACAAAACGGCAGAAACAACTCACATGATTACAAATATTGAAAAGTGTCGTATGCTAACTGTTGGATAAAGTTACATACGTTTTATTTAGTGACACTGAATAAGACGGATGTTTTTAGTTGCAAGCTGAAAATAGATAAAAAATGGCAGTTAAGTGGAGACGTTGGCCTAGAGAACAAACATCTCCTACTACTGTATATACATGTAACTTGTACAAATTTGTCTAACCCGCGGTGTAGGGGTAGTGTATCTCGACCCGAGAAATATATGAGCACTAATAGTTATATTTATCATTATTCTATTAGAAAATCCTGCGAATACTGTATGTATGCGTTTAGCATTGTTTCGTTACTTTAAAGAGCTGACACGTAATAAATATATTATCATTCAAAACTTGTGCTTATAATGCCAGAGCCCGGCTATCAAGTGGGCATAACTTGTGACCGCGGCGACTCCCCGGCCTGCTAAAACACACGAGCATGTGTGTGTGTGTATAAACACTAACGCGGAAACACTTTGGGTTGCAAACTAGGTGTTATCGATCGGCGCCTGCTTTTCACTCGTCTGCGAACACGAACAGCCGGGCACCGTGGCAGCTACTGCTTTCTCCCACGACTGCTGCCTATCTAACGCTGACACTTTCGCGAGCCAGTTGCAGGCACACAGTCAGAGAGACAGAGAGAGGACATTAATATTCGCCTCTGAGGCAGCGCGCGCGCTCCTCCGATCGATACCGGCACTCTCCGCTGATTGGCCAGCGTGCCTGGCTCAGTCAATATTTTTATCCTGCTTGCGTCTCTGCTCTCTCTCTCTGTCTCTCTCTGCGCTGTTAGGGAACCGATTAAACAGCCATCGAGCGCGTTCTGTGATTCTCCACAGGGAGGATTCCTGCTGCCATTTTTGGAGTAAGCAAGCATCGCTCGCCGCTACAACTCCTCTCTCCGGCGCTCTCTAGCTGACGTTCTACCCCCAGACGATGCTTACGTTTTTACTCCGACTCTCTCGCACACACACAACACTCCATCTCTTGCTCCCTCCTCCCCTCTCCCCTCCCGCCTCACCCTCTGTGTGTCGACCGCAATCCTAAATGCTAAGTTAGTATGGGTAACGAACACCAAGGAACAGGCTTAGCAACAGTTACATAAAATCCGTGGTGGAGATCAGAAAAACTATTTGAAGTTGTTTTTTTTTGCTGGAGGGATCAACAAAGCGCCACTAACAGGATGTTATACTGTCGAGTGGATTGATTATATTTCATTTACGAGGCAGTTGAGAAATATTTGGATTTTCTATCGATCGATCTTGCTTCTCAACACCATGGAACGACACTATCCCTTGTGTTCTCGATCATCGTCATCAACATCGCCCACAAGCCCAGCTTGCAGTGTGACGGCTAAGTCTTGTCAACCCCCAGCGCGCATGTGATATCATGTGAAGAATACTAGTCAATTACTTATCCGCCACTGTTCTATTCAGAAGAGAAGAAAATATTATTGGACTGCAGTTCAAACCAACCAACAATAAAAAACACCGATTCTCTCAGACATCTGTACACATTAAATGGAGTGGTGGAACACGCCATCACAATAGAGTCAACTTTGTATCATGTCCAACTCAACTCTGCTATCAGTATTCATTGTCGTTTTTATTGGATTCCATCGAACGGGTAAGTAAACTGATGGCTGGTTGGTTCTCTACGTATATAGCTGCCCTCAGGGCAGTGCCTTGTGACGTAATTGTTTATTAAATCTTTTTCATATATTAGGCAAAACGAAGCTATATCTTGAATTATTCCCCGCTAATTGCAAAAAAAGCAATGCAGTTCGTCTGCTAAATATAGACACTCGTATATTTGAATACCACTGCGGCTTGTCGTTAAAGGCAGATCGATCGATCAGTACTAACTCGGTGAAATTATTGATTGACTGCAGCCAGTCAGCGCTCGATTCGAGTTAGTAATTAAGGTCAGACGTTCGACGCCCGTCTTATTTCGTATTATCGATTTAAATTGTCGAACGCACTTAGCCGCCACACTCTAAGTAGCTGTATAGATTATATTTACGACGTGAATTAGTCACGGAACAATATGAGTGTGTGTGTGTGTGTGTGTGATTCATTTGAGAACTATTTGTTCAATGGCCGTGTTTACCCAGGGTATACTACAAGTTTGGTTTGTGTGTTCTGTTTTCGTGTGCAATGCAGTGCAGTACGCACCGTCGTCACACGCTGTTATTAACTACATAAGATAATGTTCTGCTGCTGATTCGTTTTAGGTGGTGTTTTTTATGAAAACATCCATGTCAGAAATCACTGGTGTTAGCATGCTATATAGAGGATTGAAAGCTGGTTTCACGAATGCCAGCATCCAAAAACAAACAGACGACAGTGAGGATCATAGGTATTGTTTTCCGATTGCCCAGTTTGGAAGGGGGCGCCAAGCAGACCGCCACAGGATTATCTTCTTGAAGTGGTTGCAGGCGCGTAGCCAAGGGGGGGGGTCACAGGGGTCATGACCCCCCCCGCGTTAGGGTTCTGTCGGAAATTTCGTAGGCATTATGTGTGTAATTTGTCGGAAATATTATATACTTTGTCGGAAAATTTTCACAATTTTTCATTGACCCTC
Organism: Nematoplana nigrocapitula; assembly: GCA_032274565.1. Lineage (NCBI taxonomy): Eukaryota > Metazoa > Platyhelminthes > Proseriata > Nematoplanidae > Nematoplana > Nematoplana nigrocapitula. Next base: position 6,919 of record JAUYWV010145788.1, on the reverse strand, counting down.
CCCCCCGTCAGAAAATCCTAGCTACGCGCCTGGGTTGTTGGATCTATATAGGAGGCTGCCGCTTAATTCTGAGCGAATGACATGACCCACATAGGGAAAGCGAGGCGAAAAAATAGGATTGGATGAATGCCAAGGTCCACTGATAAGAAAGTTTTAAATTTATGGTTTAAATTATCATTTTGGGAACATCAACTATAACTGTCATAGATAAGCTTTTTCAGCAGACTAACTTCAGCCAATCAACGTAGACATATAGCATTTACTTCAAGACTGCTTTTTATGTGTTTTGGCAACTTCAATATTTGCGCAGTATTCGCCAGTACATTACCCTTTAACGTCAACAGCGTTGGTTGTTAAATGGGGAGTTCCATGTCAGACCACACATCATATGGCCGCAAAGAAACTATGTACAGAAGGGGTTTACTGAAATGATTATCGGGATGGATGTTTCATCGAATCTTCGCACATCATTTTGGTGAGACCTTGCATCCCTGATTTCTATGCAGGGCGTTTAAAAAACTTTTTATCGATCGTGAGTCATCACATAGCAGGCGAAGTAGCGCTTCACTCTTTCGGATATTGATTGACAAGCGGCAGCTATATGGATGCCTTCAATAAGTGAGATCGTTGTTGGTAACCAAGACCCTGGACAAGGGGCTAAGCACGAGGCTCTGGTTCAAAGCTGCCTGGTGTGCAGCGTTCTGTATTGATTGGTTCCGAACCCAATATATGGACTCTGATGAAGGGGACTGGAAAGACTCAAAGATGTGAGAGAAGGAGCTATGTGGTGAAGGTTGGAAAAGATCATCTGAAGGGATAGGGTGCAGGAAAACGAGGAAGTGGTGAGGAGGGTTGGAGAATGCTTTACTTTCAACAATACCATCTGGAAGAGATGACTTATGGAACATTTATACTTCGTCACGACTGCCTATATACTGAAGTTGGTGATCGAAGGTCCAACGGGGCGGATGAACAGACAACAGGACGGACACAGAAAAAGACAGTTGCTGGACGGGAAAAGAAAAGGTCGCTGAGCTGGAGGCATGGTGCTGTCAAAAAGTGCCAATTGCGACTGCCTTAAACACATAACAACAGTCAGTAGCCAGCCTATCCTGTGTGAGATACGTACTTTGTTATAACAAATTTTGCTCTTTGGCAGTGGTTTGAATATATTTGAAAAAGATTACCCCAAACAATTACGAAGCTCAGATAATATTGAAACGGGGATAATAAACCCGCCGCTCCCTTGTAGCGCTTCAGACCCTAGACGTTTCCAGTGAAAGCAGATCATGCGGTTGTAATTCTGGCTGACCGTATATACATTTGGTGCAGTTTTATGCGTAGACCATTTGGTGCAGCCGACACAGCACAGCACACGTTTCCCATAAGCTCTTCCCATTGTCACCTCACACACACACACAACGCTGACCAGCCGCGGAGATTTGGCAGAAACACCACAAGGTTGAACTTTGATGCTTTCTGATTTAATTAACCGTAGAGATAAGCATTGTCGTCATTAGGCGTCGTGGCATTTTGTTTCTTCCTCTAAAAGCGACTGACTGTGTTGTTTTATCGATTTTAGCGTTCTATATATAGCATGAGAATTTTTATTTTTTACTTCAAAAAGTACACACAACGGATATATGAAGCGTGTGAAAAACCAATGCAGAGTCCAAACAGATAGAGAAAGGAAAGAAAAATGACACTTAAGTGAGTGAAGAGAGAGGGTGTGTGATAAAGGAAAAACAAAGTGCTTGTAGTGGAAAGAATGACACTTAAGTGCGTGAAGAGAGAGGGTGTGTGATAAAGGAAAATCAAAGTGCTTGTAGTGGAAAGAATGAAACTTAAGTGATGAAGAGAGAGGGTGTGTGGTAAAGGACAAAAAGAGCTTGGGATGGTAGAATAACATTTAAGTGAGTGAAGAGAGGGTGTGTGAGAAAGGAAAAAAAGAGAGCTTGTGGTGGAAGAATGACATTTAAGTGAGTGAAGAGAGAGGGTGTGATAAAGGAGAAAAAGAGAGCTTGTGGTGGAAGAATGACATTTAAGTGAGTGAAGAGAGAGGGTGTGATAAAGGAAAAAAAGAGAGCTTGTGATGGTAGAATAACATTTAAGTGAGTGAAGAGAGAGGGTGTGATAAAGGAAAAAAAGAGAGCTTGTGGTGGAAGAATGACATTTAAGTGAGTGAAGAGAGAGGGTGTGTGATAAAGGAGAAGAAGACGAGAGACAGAAAGAGAAGTGTGAGAGGAAATGTTAGAGAAGCGAGACTGGAAGGTGACTCCAAGTGTAATGTGTTTATGCTGACACCCCATTTTCTGACCAAAATGATGGCATATTTGCAGAGATGTTCATGTAGTTCCGTCGAGTATGTTGCGTGAACCTATATAATAGTTTGCACAGTACAGAAATAACGTACTATAAAACAAGCCGTGTTGGTAAATATATTTTTTTGTTTCATCATCTTTATTAGGAACCGTCTTCTATTAGAAGGTTGGCAACCATAAGACGCCAATTGTGCCTGTTCCCAGCTTTCCTCTCTGGAATCCAGATGCTTTTACTTCCACTGTGTATTTCTTGATATCATCTGCCCAAGCTTCTCTTTGCCGACCCACTGTCCCGTTTCCCTTCTATCATGCCTTCTAGAACCAAAGCAGGTAGCTGCCCTGAGAATCCTCTCACAATCTGTCCGGCAAACTTATTTTTTCTTTTGATCAGACTTTCAACTAAGTATTTCTTATTTCCAATTCTTTTCATTGGTCTTCGTCAATGGTCACCTTTTCAGTCCAGCTTATCTGAATCAAAAGTCTTCTGTAACACCGCATTTCAAATGCATGTAGTTTTTCTATGATCTTTTTCCTAAATGTCCATGTTTTGCTAGCATATACCCTATATATACTATTGAAAATATATAAGTTTTCATGAATCGTTTTTCCAAGTTAAGGTTGATGTTACTTCGCAAGAATTCTTTTAATTTCTAAAAGTCAATTTTCGCCCTTCCAATTCTTCTTCTTCCTCACATTTACCATCTATATAATCCGCAGCTTCCAAGGTGTTTATATTCAGTCACATGTTCAAGTTCTTTGCCACCAACTTTACATTTCATCTTTTATTTTTTTGTCTATTTAGCGTTAAGGCTCATACCAAAATCCATAGATTATTCCATAAGTGCATTAACCATTTGCTATAATCCTTCCACATACTATCTGCTATTAATACCGTATCGTCTCCAATTCTGATGTTGTCATAATTTTGCCATTGATTTTTAACCCATCGCTGTATACTCAGAGGTTCCTCGGTTAGATATATTCGCTATACGTAGAGGAGATTATAGCGAATGTATTTATTCTGTCATTCCGAGTGGATTGATTAATTATCCATCCAATTCTGAAGTTGCCTACTAGCCTCTTTCCCACTATAAGTTGACCGATATATCCCTTATGTTATGCGTGTGAGTCAAGTCAAGCAGCATTGTGCAGGTCATGGCGGAAGAATATTGAAAACAATTAATGACTCTACAACTCTTCCGGCTACATCACTGTCTGGATAAATTGACCGCTCATTGTTTCAATTTGCCCCCGTATCTCTAACCGACATGATAATACAGTACTATATAGTGCAAAATGAACTGCCATCCATTCAAAATTTGTAACTGAATTGAAATCGGCGATTAGGGCGTGAAGGCTTTGTTTGAAACAGTCTCCATGCGGCTGCAGTCATAGGCAGCGCTGACTGCAAAAAATCGATATCTAACTTTATTCCAAAGTCACTTCTCATTGGTCGATTTGAATTTTCTTGGCAAAGAAATGAGACGACGGTTCTCAAACGATTTTAGCTCCTCTCGTCGAGGAGTATAGACACACCAAACGAACTTTTGGAAAAAATGAAGGACATAGTCACCACGACAGCGAACGAATACATCCAATGAAAAGAAGGGAAAAACGTCCATGGATCATGCACCCAAGAAAACAATGGAAGTCGCCAACAGGAGGCAGACGGCAAAGCCAAGAGGCAACCAACTAGAATGGATGCAGTTGAATAAAGAATTCACAAAATGCGAAGAATTAGAAAGAAGCCATGAAGACTCCAAAAAGTATTTCAGCTTGTGAAAGAAATAACTGGACAGTGGGCGCGTAGCACAGATGTCTTTAATAACATTGACGGAAACACAAGACATTAAAATACGATGGGAAAAGTGCTGCGAAACCCTTTACGAAAAGAAAGATCAAGGTCAAATGAATAGAAATGTGGTGTATGAACACGAACCAACACCTGTAAAGGAGGAAGTAAGATGGGCTCTAAAGAACATTCCTGATGGTAAATCATCTGGTATAGACGGCATTCCCATTGAGATATGGAAAGCTACCGGAGACGCAGGCATTGAGTTAATGTGGCAGCTGTGCAAGAAGATCTGGACTATAGTAAGGAATGGCCCCGCGATTGGTGCAGAGGTGTATACATCCCACTACTTAAGACCGGCAATCTTAAAGAATGTTGTAACTATCGTACTATTAATCTAATCGTACACGCTAGCAAGATCTTACTCAAAATTATTGTTGGCTTAATGGCTACAGTTAATACTCCTTGCTTCTAGCTTTTCTTATTCTTGGCTGACGATGCTACATACCGCATCGTATAATAAATATGAAACATAAATTTGAATAGAACAGGCCGGCTTCGTAGAGGCACGAGGAACGAGGAAGTGAATCACCAACATCAGACTTATCATCGAAAAGCACAGAGAACAGAACATGTGCTTCATCGACTATGCCAATGCATTCGACTGTGTAAGCCATCGACAGCTGTGGGATATCATGAGGGATATGGTTTCCCAGGTCACATCATAGAACTATTGCCCACCCTGTATAAGGATCAAGAGACTGTGGTCAGGCCAAGTTATGGAGACATAGAGTGGTTCAAATAGGAAGAGGAGTACGCCAAGGATGCATCGTGTCAGCAACCCTATACAACATCTATGGAGAAGACATCATAAGAACAGTTATGCAAGAGGAATATAAAAGAGTTAGGTTAGGTGGGAGGAGAATAAGCAACTTTCGGTTTGCAGATGACACGACCCTGCTTTGTAACATCAAAGACGATCTCTCCAACTTGCTCCACCGGACAAAACAAATTGGTGCTGAGAGAGGTCTCACTGTTAAATGCACAGAAACACAAAGATCATGGTTGTCGATAAAAAACAGAAGAGATCATAGCACCATTACCTTTGATAGAACAGACTTAGATGAAGTCAAAGAATTTGTGTATCTAGGCTCAATGATCAACACCAACGGGTCAAGCAGACAAGAAATCAGAAGAAGATTGTCCATGGCACGGAACACAGTCCAAACGATGACACCCATCTGGAGGAGCAATCGCATTGGTAACCACCTAAAACTAAAACTTCTAAGAGCGATAGATGACCAAAGGAGACGAAAAACGGGTCGATGCCTTTGAGCATTGGGTTTATAGAAGAATTATGAGAGTTATTTGGAGCGATGAAGAACAAATCAGTGGATTTTACAAAGGATAAGTGCAAGTATATAACACTAAGAAAGAACATTGGTCTTAGAAAACTGCGATATTTCGGACATGTGGTCAGGAAAGAGGGGGTTCGAAAAAAACAATTATCCAGGGAGATACTGAAGGTAGAAGATCTAGAGGCCGACCAGCAACATTGTGGGCGAAATACATTACAACATGGACAGAAAGAGGATTGGCAGCGGCAACAAGACTGGCAATGGACAGGATGGGATGGAGTGAACTCATGCGGATCACAGCAGCGCGTTTAGTGCCACCTGAATAAACGGACAGGAGGACGGAGTTACAGCTATCTGTAATAACATTCAATTTTCTCTGTAGCCGGTTAGGCCAATTCTTGACAGCCATTCGCCAACCATTCTTATATCTTCTGCAAGGTGACAACTATTCTGTCCGTTGTCACCGTCCATTCATTGTCATCATCCTCCCACATTCGCATCGGTCTGCTTTGGTAGCGCCCTCCTTTGCATTTCCCCTTCATCAGAGTCTTTGTCATTCCGTCTCGCCTGATCTGATGGCCAAAAGACAATTTCCTTTTCATGACTGATTCCATTAGTCTTTCCGGTGGTTTTCCAGCACACTCCGCTTTGATCATCTCCAAAACTTGGTCGTTGGTCCTTTTCTCTCTCCATGAGATACCAAGCAGTCTACGGTAGCACTTCACTGCGAAAGGAAGACTAGGCGGAAAAGCATTGACTGTGTCAGTCATTTGCTTTGCATTCGCAAAACAGGTTTCTGCAACCGTATCCACGTGTGCTCAAAGATCACCAAATGTTTTACTCTGTAGAAATGTTGTCAGATGCTCGTGTAGCGACGAAGACTTTGACAGGTCATACGTAAATGAAAATAAAAAGCCAGAGCAATGTTTTAGTAGTCATTAATCTATTTCTCTGGGTGTAGCAAACATATCCAGTGAAGACTGGAGCCCTCCTCCAGAGTATATTCAACATGAAAATAAAGAGGGCTCAAAAAAGGAAGAAGGATCATAAATAAGAAGAAGACACAGAGGGCGCAAAAAAGGAAGAAAGAGCATAAATAAGAAGAAGGCGCAGAGGGCGCGAAAAAGGAAGAAAGAGCATAAATAAGAAGAAGACACAGAGGGGCGCAAAAAAGGAAGAAATAGCATAAATAAGAAGAAGACACAGAGGGCGCGAAAAAGGAAAGAGCATAAATAAGAAGAAGACACAGAGGGCGCGAAAAAGGAAGAAGGAGCATCAAAATATAAGAAGGCGCAGAAAGGGAGCTCTTATGGTTCTTTTACTCAAAACGTATCTACGCTCTTCAATAGGGGAATCTACAATAGTCTTACCGGCTTGACACCAGGGCCGGATCCAGAGGGGGGGGGCACGGGGCCCTGCCCCCCCCAAAGCCGTGAGTGTCTGGTGTG
>JAUYWV010145777.1:0-10344 GCA_032274565.1 Nematoplana nigrocapitula | reverse complement strand
TCTTACCACCCAGACATTCTGATTGGTTGATTTTACTGGAATTCCTTCATAACGCTTTCCTTACGTGTAACAGATTATCAGTGTTCTGTCTACCTATATTGAAGTCTGTGACCAGGACTCACAACCATATGACGCTATGGCAAAAGCTGTTGATCGAAGAAGCCGAATCTTTGAGCATTAGCAATGCTCTGATTTTCACACTTCTGTCAGGTTAATTGTGTGGCATTCCTTGAAATCTCCATTCTAATCTTCATGTCTGTTATGCTCTCCCTTTCTGCTGTGATGTATGGTCCAAGAAAATTGAATTCCTCTACATTGTCATTGTCATTATGTTTTATCATTATCTTTGCTTACAAATATCATTGGAATGTGATAACATGGACAACTTTCCCAAATTCATTGCCCGACTTCTGTATGTTTGCTATCTCCTCCTAGACCATCAATCGGAGAGAGTTGAAATTTCGGATACCCCCCCTGTGAATAGAGAAGCAGGGTATGTACTATGTGGTGTTTTATTTTTATTATATGGAGACCACAGGTTCCGTTTTAAGGGTCATTTTTAGAGGCTACCAAACTTTTGATACCTGTTCTTGATATGCGAAGAAATGACAAAACGCACTGTCTGCTGGCCTTAAAGGCAACTGCGCGACGACACCCCTCAAACGCGACTGCGAAACAACCGCATAGCGCACTGTTTGTCAACAATTAGATACTCCATGAATGTCTCAAGACCTCGCCAATGAAACACCTGTCATTAAACAAACGCTATGCGACTCATAGATTCAGTTTTGAGGGTGGGCTTATACACTTTTTAAGACTGTCAAATTTTTACGTCATGTTATACCTGTTATTGATTTGCGATCTGTAATACCTAGAGAATTCTCATAATAATAATAACAATAAAAGTGTAAACTTAGAAAACTGGACATCGGAAAAAGACACCAATAGAGATTGGGCGCGGTACAGAATGAGAAAACAAATTCAATCGACTCGAGAAGGAACAAAATGAGATAATTGTACGGCGAGTTCTACCAAATAACGTGAGTAAATGGTTTTGTGAGAATTGTTTGCGATAACATACGTCTGACAGCTGGACGAGAACAAGACGTGTAGGCACGGAGAGGAGGTAGAAAAGATGGAAAGAGCTCTACTGAATTCCTTGATGACTTGTTCTTGTCTTCCGGCATCAGATGAAGTTCTCACATTCTATCAATATGTTGTACCTTACACCCACAAAGGTGGGCGTTCATTTAGGATTTGTTTCACACAGTTCTCCTTCTTCTGCCTAAGCACTCACCGTTCCGCTGTTCATCTTTGAGATTTGCGTTATATAGTGGTTCAAACTCTCCACATGCACGCATTCTGACAACACATTCAGGAAAGGTCATTGGTAAAGCTTGGACTTTAGTTCGCAAACAACTCTGCAGATGGCCTTTTCATGCGTTCAGGTAAATCGTACAATATGTATGCATGCACTCAAGTGTTTTCGGTGCAGTTCTTATAAAAGATAAGAAATATTACTTGTATAGGGCAGACACTCGGCGAAACTTCGGATACAGCATAAACCACAACGATTAGAGACACAGCAAAACATACATCAAGGTGCAAATGTTGTCCGCACGGGCATTTAAAAGTAGATAGTACTTGTTCCGATATTGTTATGGGATAGAGTGAAACAAGAAAGTGTGAATTTGGGGCTCTTTTAAAATGTGGATAAAATAAAATGATGATAGCCGGTGCCGACGAAAATGATGCAGGCCTAAACAGAAATTGAAAACAGGTATAGAAAGTGGACGATTTTTATTTTATTGGGGACTTTATAACACCAAACGGGGTCTACTGAAATTGACAGGAAAGTTGCATTAGGGCGATCGGCAGTGGAGGAGCTTTGGTGGAGTAGGGAAGGATAAAAGACTTTTGAAGAAAACGAGATGATGAAAGTGGTGAATGCTCTGCGGTTTTCTCAATCGTGAGTTATGGGGCAGAGTCCTGGACCATGAAGTCAAGGGAAGAATGGAAGCGATCGAGATGTGGTCTTGGAGAAAACTGCTGGCGATCAGCTGGAGAGAACACCGCACTAATACAAGCTTGTTGGAGGAGATCGGAAGTCCAGACAGGTACCAGGTCGAATTCACACAGAGCCCATCTCAACTATTCTGGCCATGTGGCGCGCAGACATGGAAATAGAATGGAAAAGACAGCGATGTTAGGAACCGCAAATTGAACCACGAAACAAGGACGCACTTTAACTTACTGCATTAATGACAACTCTCAACTCAAACTCAGAAGCTCCATATACATACGACTCAGATAAGTATCGATTTCTATCTATATATTTATTGTCAGTATTTATGCAGAATTGGTGAACGGCCCTTTTACTCATCTAGATTTGTTTCCGTGAAGTTACAGTCACTATTGGAAAGATACTAAACCATCAATGTATTGCAACGACAAACGTTTTATTCAAATCATGCAACATTGGTCCTCACAGAATATGTGCAGCAACACCCGAACTTTTTCTACCTCGCTGCGACAAAGCTCGTGCAACCGAAATGCAAACACCAGTCATCAGATACCTATCAACAACCAACATGCCAAAGTTCCACTGAGATCACGGACTTCACTTCTTAAACCCTTCAACGGCGGGGCCCCAGAAGACTCCGACACTGTTTAATCATCGGTACCCGTTTCCGTCAATGATAAATGTTAAAAACGCAACCACTGAAACTATTTGTTATTTTATGTGAATAAATATGTTTATTTTTTATGCATAGCCAATACTCGAAATGAAGAAAACATGTTCTCTATAAATAGTCACTAAATTATACCAATGAACACTAGAGGGAGGACGAGTGTGTTCCTCGAACGAAGGTCGATGTATCTCGCCAGAGGAGAAACGCGTTTGATTTCAGAATTAAATAATCGGTCTCACATGCATGTCGTTGACTTTTGCATCTGATGGTACTGACTCCGACGACTATCCTAACATGTAAACTAATCAAATTCGTTTTTAACTATTTTATAGTTATGTTTGCCACTACGTATTGTGCTGCTCAACTAGTCTGTCTTTCAACAGCACTTATTTAGAGAAAACGGTGTTTATTACGTCGCTGACAGCCTAACACAGTTTGATCCGAGGCGCGATTCGAATCCAGGACTTTCGCCCCCCCAGAGTACACCACCCTGATCACTATGCCACAGTGGCACGGAATTTCAAATCTCATTTAAATTTTCAAACAAAATTTAATATAGTACCTTTTCTTTTCTTCTCAGTCCGGTGTCGCAAAATGCACTGCGGTGACCTTCACAATCCCACGCCATCGACCCCGGTATTGAGCAAGATGTGACGCTCCTGCTGCTCCCGGTCCTGTCCATCCTCGAATGGCATCCAACTATTACTTTGCTGTCTCTTCCTTTCCACTGACCCCTGGATGATATATGCTTGTCGAATCCCCCTTGACGCACAATGTGTCCGAAATACCGCATTTTGCTTAAGGCCATCTGCTTCCGTATAGCTCCAATTACATTCTGATGAAAATCCAGCACCCAACTATTCTATCTTCTTTCTGTCCATGATATTTGTAGTACTCTTCGGTACCCGCACATCACAAATGCATGTATCCTGCGTTGATGTGTATTGTTCATGTCTCAGGACTCACAACCATATGACGCTATGGCAAAAACTGTTGCTCGAAGAAGCCGAATCTTTAGACTTGTGGATATATATATGCCTCTGCTATTCGAAGTTGTGCTCATTTTCAGTGTGGCAATGGTAAGGCGTCTTTGGATCTCTTTGGAGCTGGTTCCTTTGGTCGCTGTCAGCGAACCCAGAAATCAATAACCCTCCTGGGGTGCTTGAGTGTTCCACTCATGCAAGCAAATCCATAAGGTCTTCTTTTCTCGGAGTCAGTATAGGGTTGTGTCATCACCAATACATAAATTACTTCTATTCGAAGCGAGATAAAATAGAAAGCATTACTAGAAAAATATAATACCTTTTATCTTCTCATTTAATAGTTTTCATTAAAATAGATAAATAAGTTACAGGCATGAAAATCATAAAATATAAAATTCTCAGAATAATAATAATAATAATAACCGTATATTTTAACAAATAAAAATCGAAAAGAAGCAGAACTATAAATATAAGAGAGAGAGAGAGACTCAGGTTTGCGCGACGTTCACTCAAAGCGGATAGACAGTGGTTTAATTCCTACGAGGACAGGACTGCAGTATTCAATAATGCTTTGAGTTACGGCGTTGTATACAAGGATGCATTTGTCTTTTGAGCACGAGTGCCTAAGTGATCATAAGATATAAAGTGTTTTGCTTGCCTTCTTTATTGTTTGGTAGATATGCTGAGTCCATTTGAGATCTTTATCAATCAAAACGCCCAACTACTTCAAACCACATACAGATCCTGCAGATACTGCGTTTGAACACAATTGTGACGCACTTTCCATTATTTAGGGTCATTTCGTTTCTTGTCGACCAAGTCTGAACTTCACAATGATCGTTTGAAATTGATCGGTTATGAGCAATTGGCGCTGAGGCATCTGCATATAATATGATTGTATTGTCCAAAGACTTTGCTTGTAGAGTCGTTACAAAAAGAAAAAATAAGAAAGGTCCCATCAATGAACCCTGAGGAACACCTGAAGAAACAATTTCTGGGTCACTGAAGGTTTGGTCTATCTTAACACGCTGTTGTCTACCTCTCAAATAGTTACAGGACCACACGACAAAATCCGGGGCAAATCACACTGAACAAAGATGGGATAGAAGCAAGTTATGGTTGATCTTATCGAAGGCCTTTGAGAAATAATTTTCTATAATTTCAACTCCATCAAACTTGGAGACTTCCAAACGATTAGTAATAAAGTCACGGAGAAAGATAAGTGCACAATCTATCGATGAATTTGGTATAAATGCAAATTGAATCTCGTCATATCGCAAAATATTGATGTTTTTCATATAAAACGGAATGGTACATACACTCAAGAAGTTTAACTCGTACGTGCAAGTATACTTTCATGAAGTGCAATGACATCCGCAGTTTTCATAATGCAGGGACCTTGCATTTTTCTAACGAGAGGGCAATCATGTGAGTAAGTGGAAGACAGATGCCATCTGCAGCTTTCCGATAAAGCAAGGGGGGATTTTGTGATGACTGTGAGCTATCCTGTCGTCTAGCTTTAGTAGAACATTGTAGATAAGTTCTACTGGAACACCGATCGGTAGATGAAGAGTGTTGAATTGCTGGTAGTAATAAATGTTGTAATTGGAGGCTGGTCCAAAAGGAAAGACTAATTTCTGATTTACTGCATTTGCAGGAGCGGTTGGGGTGACAAGGACGTCAAAATGCGAGAGATTGGGTTTCGATTTTGCTTAGATCCTGTTATGAGTTTTAAAAAATCCCAAATCGATTTCTTGTTTGTGATTATCTTTATCCATTCGTTTTTCCTGTTTAATCTTGATTTAACTTTTTGCTTCAGGTGATTGTATGTTGCGAATCACGAACATTTGTTTATGCGTTCCAGCGTTCATTACTCAAGCTCTTGATTAAAGGAGTGATCCGTGCTTTGTTTTTAAAAGTCAAGATAATCCTTTTTTTGGAATGGCTTTGCAGAAACAGTCATTTAGTATGGAATGAAAAATCATGCACTTGTCATCCGAGCCCAAGGAAGCTTTATGGATGGCAGTCCAGTTTATAAAGTTCATCAAATGAACGAAATGATCCACATTATTATCTCTGAGGTCGTAAACATATCTGTTCTCTGTGCTACGTAGTGGTCGACTGCTCCGAAATTGACCACTAATAATGATTGAGTTATGCTCTGAATTTAAAATAGGAGGACCATTGTCGACAGTAAATGAACTTTCCATGATGAGATCCTTAGATACCATGAAATAATCCAGAATAGCATTTTGTCGCGTGGCATTAAGAATAAGATTATGTGAAAAGGAACAGTTTATAGGCAAATTCGTGGTGTCAAATTTGTTCAGATCAGTGAGATCACCGCAGAGAATAACACTATACGCTGTGTAAGTGAGAAGCAGACGTATTTCTACTGGAAATCCGGCGGTATGATCAGAATCTTTTCCCATCTCAAAAAAACCCGAAACCAAGATTATTTACAACATTAGCGCTTCGTAGCAAGTCTATGCATCTTATAATCGATTCCTTGCGATAAATGTTTATAAGTAGATGTAGGTTATAGTCGTCTGTATGTTGCGCATTAGCCAATCAGATTTACACATTTATCTCAACTCGTTCAGTGTAAAACATAAGCGTCTAACACAGAGGTTTGATTTCAGTTAGCGCCTAGCGCGAGTCAATGATGTCGTTGGATATTCAGCTCTTGTGGATCGTGGTGAAATGTCTGGCAGGGTTAGGTCTTCTCAGCGCCCTTCTCGCCGGTCTGTGCATTGTCTACATCGTCCGAAAGCGGGCTATTTATAGCCACCTTCCAGGGCCGCCCTACACAGCGTTTCTGCCCGCCAATGCCACCGAATGGGCAAGTCGGGAGGACGATAAGCACGAGTTGTTGGTCGAATGGGGCCGACTGTACGGACCCGTCTACAAATTTATGGCCTACCACAAGATCTACGTGTTTACCACCAGTCCCGAACTGGCCCGACAAATTCTCGTCCTGGACAATTGCCCCAAACCCGCCGAAGTGCTCTCCAAACTGAGCACCTGTTTCGGGGTTCGCTTCCTCGGCATTGGGTTTTTCAACGATGTCAACACGAAACGATGGCGACGGCGCAGGAAAGCGGTGAATCTGGCTTTCCATAGGAGCTACCTTGAGGATAACATGCAGGAGGCTTTCAACAAGATCTCGCAGAATCTGGTTGATCGAATTGGGAGGAAATTGGCGCCGAAAAAGGATCGTAACGAAGGAGAGAAGGCAATTGCTTTGGGGAATCTGCTCAAATACACCACCCTAGAGGCGATCTGCAAGACGGCTTTCAGTTTCGAATATTCGCGTGAAACAGGGAGAGCTTTCGAGGCCGCTTTTGAGGAAATCTTGCACGCCATGAGCCCCTTTCGTCAGGATCCCACTTTCTACTTCATGCCTTGGAACTGGAATTATGTCTTCAAAGTGCGAAGTTTGGCCAAGATGTTCAGCCAGATATGCACCGATCAGTTTGACCAGAGAACCGAAGCTGTTGAGTCCGGTAAACAGTCAGTAAGTTAATTGAAATCCTCGGAATGTGATAACATGGAGAGCTTCCCCAAATTAATTGTCTGTCTGTCTGTCTGTATGTGTTACCTATCTCCTCCTAGACCAACCATCAATCGTTTGCAAAATATTGATTAATTTGTGAACTAATGAAGCTTGCAGGACACGTTATGAGAGCGCAGCTACCTGGTTTGGTTCTAGCAAGCAAGATAAAAGGGAAACGGAACAGAGGTCGGCAGAGAGAAGCATGTTGAGATGATATTAAGAACTGCAGCGGTAGAAGAGGCATCGGGGTTGCAAAAGGAAAGCCGACGCCAGGCACAATTGGCGTGTTCTGGTTGCCAACTTTCTCATAGAAGACGGTACCTAATGATGATGATGATGATGAATGAATATACAAACATGCTTGGAAATCAATTACATGGAAATTATAAAGTTGACATAGTGAATTTAATTCGCGACAAAATGCAGAAAAAAAGGCTCACAGTCACGAACTGTCAAGAGAATGGGAATGCAACCAAACGAAGAAACGGACTGAACGCACTGCTCTCTCTTAAAAGCAATTGCGCGTCAACTTTCCCCGAACACGACTGCGAAACCCTCTCACAGCGCACTGCCCAGAATTTTAACAAACGGTATAAGAGGCACATGTTCCATGTTATCACATTCCAAGGATGTTGTACTATTTTTTATCAATGAAAACGTTAATTTTATTGATTATTTATTTTTCTGGTGACCGGTCAGCTGCCTGAGGATATTCTGACGCGAATGGTGAAGGGTCGGCTGGCCAACCCGGTGGATCAGCGTGCCACCAAGGCGGAAATGGTGGATGATATGTGCACCATGTTTTTGGCCGGCCAGGAGACATTGGCCAGTACGCTGACTTTTATGTTTCTGATGCTCGAACGCTATCCAAAGTACAAGAAGAAGCTGGTGGAAGAAATAGACGATGTGTTGGGAGAGGGGACAACTGTAGATGTAGAGGCTCTTAGTCGGTTGCATTTGACCGAAGCGGTAATAAAGGTACGTGTGAATCGAACGATCGATTGTCTACTGGTTGACATTAACTCATAAAATCATCAGCATTACCTCATTCTTCGCATCCGCAATTTTCACTGTCCTCTGTTATCTGACGTCGTTTCCTTCATATCATACTCAAGTAATACTCATGTGTTAGTTCTGCCAACATCTCTATTCGTGTCCTTCCTCGAGTTCTTTGTCCTTCCATTGCTCCTTCTATAACATTTTATCTGATTATGTGTCCAAACCATGTATTCTTTCGTCGAATCAACCAGTCCTTCAGATGACACTTCGTTGGTCGACTTTTCTCTCCAACTAATCTCTTCATATTCATTTCCATATCCGCATTTCAAATGCTTCTTCTATATTTTCAATATAATTTTTCAAACGGAAAATAAAAGGAGGACCAAGTTTATATCAAAACATGCCAATGCAACCGATTTCGACTGTACCACACACAGTCATTATCGAGCCACAGATTTTAAAAAATGTGGGTTCAAGATCATTTGACACGCAAAACAATTATAAAAAAACAAACAACCATACAACTGTTAGTAGAACACTTTCAGAAAAAGGCGGACCATCTATATTATTATGCCAGTTCCGTGATTCCTAGGTCGGTCGGTCGGTCGCGTAACTTTTAAACGCGTCGTCTGATTTACCAGTTTGAGGATGCAACGCTGAAGAGTGCAACTTGCGTAACTTTTAATAAGGCGCGTTGTGGTGTGCAGCGTGTATAGCAGTTGCGGCGGCAAAGGCTCCGGCAGTGTGGCGGCGATGGATGTGCAGCGTGTATAGCAGGTGCGGCGGCAAAGGCTCCGGCAGCGTGGCGGCGATGGATGTGCAG
This sequence comes from Nematoplana nigrocapitula, assembly GCA_032274565.1. Lineage (NCBI taxonomy): Eukaryota > Metazoa > Platyhelminthes > Proseriata > Nematoplanidae > Nematoplana > Nematoplana nigrocapitula. The sequence goes on along the minus strand of JAUYWV010145777.1, from coordinate 1,290 downwards.
CTTGGTGTGTAAGGCTTGCCACACTGATTCGACGCATTCTATCTCCGATGCCTGCTTACTTCTTGACTAAATTAAATCAGTTAGATATAGATTATTTGTAACAACACTTGCACGCGTAGCTGCAATGGACCACTGGTTGTTAGTTAACTACACATTGAGTGATGTGTTCTACACTCTTATCTCCGCCGCCGTACAATCCAGGAGATGCGTATAGACTGCACCCTGGCAGCATTTTCTGTACTCCTTCTTGCGTACGGACAAATGTCGTTTAGTGCGTCCAATATAGGACACAGGAGGATCCACCGCACAATTAGAAGAAAAAAAACGATATTCGACCTTATAAGGTCAAAGCAATCCGGTCCTTGATGGGAAATGGGAGCTAACTTTCGTTGTTGTATATGCCGAAAGATCTGAGGAAGAAGATACAGAAAAGCCTTTAGATATGCAAGGAATGATGAAGTCATTCAGCTACTGAGCAAAATTATATTGGCCAGTGTGGCGAACACTTACCCTTGGTCGAAGAGGACAGTTTGATTTATGAATTTCGGGTCGACCATAAAGCTTACGACGTTGATAGCCAGAAGGAAGGATTTAATAAAAAGAAAAAGAAGGGATTTTGCCTTCATAGATTTGTTAAAATAATATTTAATAACATGTTTAGATTTGGAAATATGTTTTAAAAATTATCCTGAGTAATTGATTTAAATTTAGAAGAATCAGATTTGTTCAGATTTGTCACACCCTGCGACCTTCATCTGGTTTAGAGACAGCATTTCTAGAATTAGATTTTTAACCGTCTTGGATTTTGTGTAGGAAAATATTTTTATTTATTTAAATAAGGATAAACATTGATAATTCACTGGTTAACAGCCATTTTGGTTCTGAAAATGCATTATACACTTTTCTGACTAAGTAGCGGGTGCTGATTTGGGATCTAACTTTAGTTTTTGCCCATCACATACAGTTTATCGATTTTTATCAGTACATGTCATGTAATGCATTCATTGGATTCCAATAGACAAAAAACAAGATATAGACAGGTGTCATATATGCACATGATAACTTTCAAAATTTTGTTCTGAAATTTTCTTTTACGTCGAAAATTGCTGTCAGTCTCCAGTTTTAATATTCAGCAGTAATCGCCTAGAATATTTGGACTTAAGCGCGGCCTTGGTAGCGAGATTCGCGGCCTTGGAGACCATCGAGAGGCTCCCCCCCCCGCCGACGTCCACATATGGACGGATGGCTCTGCCACAGGAGGCATCTCCCAAGGCGGGGCGGGCATAGTCA
>JAUYWV010145766.1:0-10344 GCA_032274565.1 Nematoplana nigrocapitula | reverse complement strand
CCCCCAGAGTGGTACCCATCTTTACTACTCCTGATACTCATCCTCTGTAGCAGCACTCGTCACTAAGTCAAGTAACTCTTCCTGCGTTTCATCTGGAATCTCTTTAACACTGTAGAGAAAAGGATTTCGGATCATCTTCGTGATATCTTTGGAGCCGATCTCGGGAAAGTACTTGAATGATAAACTCCTCCTTCAAATTGATAATGTGATGCCGAATGGAGTCCTCGGTGATTGTCAAGGTCGTCATTGCCCAAGACATTGCTCAGGCGAGAAAATGATGTGAAATTCCCGGTTATCACTTGCCAATTACAGATGTTGATTTTGACCTGGAGCACTTAGATTAAATTAAATGTCCGAAAAATGTAACAAGTCCATTATCGGGTATATGAATGTATGTATATTTTGAAGTCATATTTGGGGTAAAACATTTACCAAACAAAACCGGAAATTTTACCCCCGGGGTAACTATACCATGGGTGAAGAACCGCTGATTTAGGGGTATTGTGCAGGTGAAATCTTTCCAGCTGGGTCGTATAATAGCGACGTTAGCGGCCGGGCTAAATCCGTTGTACTGCCGATGAAAGCTGGAGATTTCTTAGTGGCATAGTGACCGCTTAGCAAAGAATATGCTCCAAACAACTTTTAAATCGTACAAATTTAACTTTGCTCGTGTGTTTCATAGAGGCACGTATAATAATATATAGTATAGTCAATAATACTTATTTCTCCGATGAACTCCGTCCTCCATATTTTTTATATTAATATTTATCAAAATCACCATTACAGAAGTTTCTAATTAATTTCAAAATATGTTTTATTGTTACCAACAAAATGCTCATATCAATCATGCATTTCAGTCTATTAAATTTCTATTGATATACTATCACTTCACATTTTAACCATTATTTTAAGAAATATTCGCATTTATTTAAACGATACAAATATACGTATTTCAGCCTCATGTCTGGATCGTACCTGAAAGTTGATAAAATGCGAAGTTGCATTATTATATGTTTGTTGAGCAAACTATTCATAAAATGACAACACATCATGTACAGTTAGTTACATATACATATTTGACGAATATACTCAATTAATTAATAGTAAATTTGTTTTCACTGGTCTTTGGTGGTCGGATGATGCTTGAAGTATGTTAGTATGTCAGCTTTCTTGATTTATAAATTAGATTTCTTACTGTCTAAATAGATTTCTCATTTTTTAAATAGATACCTAAATACTGAAGTTCTAGGCGCAAACATGGCTGCATAATGTTTTCTTACTTTAAACTAATCTCTTAGATCTCGTAAATTTAATGATGCGTCCTGTCCTCATAGTCTTCTTCTCTTCCTCCTGACAGACACTCTCTTAGAGACATGTGAGGATGATTCAATTGCTCATACAAAATTTAGGAATCTGGTCGTAAATTAAACTAGTATTTCTTCTCCAAATAACCATAAAAAGAGTTACCACACCTGAACTTGCCAGTATATTAGTATAGATAGTCGTGGAACCAATCGATTGCTTTCTCTACGAATTCAATATTATTGATTGCCAAATTCAAATCGACTTTGAACAAAATGGTTTCATACGTACATGCTGACATACAGACAGACAGACCATTTTAAAGTGATACGAGGATGTATCTAAAACCAAAAGCGAACATCTTCAAACAAAGTGAGAAATGCACTTTTAATAGTATCGTAGTATTTTACATTATAAGTTTAATGATAATAACACAGAAAACAAAGTATAGGAAAAACATGATATTAATATAATTACAATATAGTTTAATTATGTCTTGATAGATTGAAAAACTTTCAGGCTATTCATTTTTAATTGAACAATAAATTAATTTCACTTTCACAAAATACATATTTTATTAACCTATGGGCAGTTTTCAGTATCACTACGGAAAACACGTCAGAATCAATATACAAAATTAACCATCATATATGAAACTTTATATTACTTTGTTTTAAACGGAAATATAAATGTGGTCCCCTCTGTCAGTTATACACTAGAAGAACTATTAAATAAACTTTAAAGATTTGTGTCATGATATTTGCCAAAACGCCAATAAATCACATATTGTTTTCAACTGAACAACAGTCCAATAAAAGAGAATAGAAAATCTACTACAAAATTAAATTAAAAAGAAGCACAGTACAATGAATTCTTTTCACATGTCGGGTGAGAAAAATAACTATAGGCCTGTTGTCAACTGGCGTCATGTCCAACTACTTTACGCGTTCCAACAAAGAATATTTCAGGCTATCGCTACGAGGTGGAAGGTCGGTGGAAGGCGACGATTTCGCAGGATTCGATGATCTCGCAGCCAGTTCTTTCGCCCGGACATGGATATTTGAAAACAATTCCCTTCGATGACCGGCTTTCAATTCGCGCTCCACCTTTTTGTCCCCCTCATCCTTGGCCAACCATTTGTCGCAGGGAAATTCAACTTCCTCGGCATAAGCCAGTGCAATTGTGTGAACAATGTCTTCGGATTTATTGCTCTTCTTCCTTTTCTCTCTTTCGTCCTCCGTAGAAGATGAGGAGGTAGATTCTAAGTCGGTTGGTCTTGCTTTTTTCTTGGTGGTTTTCATGGCATCTTTCTTTTTCTCTTCGGCATAGCGCTGAGGAAAATATTTATTCTTAAAACTATCCAACTGACCTTTCGATGTGTCTTCAGCAGGTTTGTCTTTCCTTTTATTTTTCTGCTTTTCTGGACCTCTTTTTCCATTATCATCTTCAGACGACTCTGTAGAACGCTCGATTTCTCTTTTCTTTTTCTTCTTATCAGCAGCGTGCAAAGTGGAGGACGATGACTGTTTTACAGAAGATCGCTGTTTCAATTTTTTATTTTTAGATTTCTCACTCGAAGATGAAGAATTAGATGAGGTCGAAGAAGAAGAGGAAGAAGATTCCCGTTTCTTTTGCTTGGGATCAGCAATACGGCCCAGAGATTCCTTCTTTTGCATGATCGCCTTTCGTCGCTCGTCATTCTGTTGACCCAGAGATTGTACCGTGCTTAATCGCTTTTTTTCAGCGTCCCGTCTCAGAGCGACAAATAAATTCTCCTCCTCAGATGTGGCTTCATCTTTTTCCTCTTCGATTTTTAATTTAATTTTCTTTTCCTCCTTTTTCTTTTTATGCTTCTTCTTATCTTCTCTTTCATGTTCCCTGTACTCTTCGTCTTCTTTATCTTTCTGTTTCTCTTTCTTCTTTTTCTTCCTCATCTTTTTAGTTTTCTCGTCTTCACTACTTTCTGAAGATGAACTTTCCATCTGAAAACAAAAACAATTATCCTGTATATGTTTGTATTATATATACCAGTATTATTATCATGGATAATACACCTCTTACATCGAATAAAAGAGCAAGCAGTACAGGGATTTGGAAAAATGCCGTTATTTGAAGTACGAAAAAGGCTTTCATTGCCATGCTCGAAATAGTGAAGGACAGAATTGTAACGCGGAGGCTATTAGGGATTATCGGGGAGAACCAAATCACATGCATAGGCAGAGGGTTGACTCTTCTTCAATATCTCATATCTATTACGGTACGTGAAGAAACAGAAAATCCCCTACTTTGGTCACATCAAGCGGCATGACGGGCTGGAAAAGAGGATTATGGAAGCGCACATAGCAGGACAACGGAGAAGAGGGAGACCTAGATGCGCGTGAGAAAAGACTATCCACAGACGTCTTCGGAACAATGGAAGCAGCCGGAAGGATGGCAATGCAAAGCGGCAGGTTTCGTCAAGCCACACGGGAGGCTAAGCTGTATTTAGAGATAATGTTAGTTCGATGCATGCTTGCATACGTGTTACACCTAATTGTCCGATTCTTTGATTACCAATAAAGTGAATTCAACATCACTGTTTTCCTTACAAACTGTAAATTCAACATATGCCAAATTATTTGAAACTTATCCAGCCAAAAGTTGTGCAAAAGTTTATTTCGGCATGTTATTCGGGGTTAATGTACGCACCTCCTCAATGGATTCACTTCATTTTTTATACGACGTCATCTCAAATTTAGTTTCAGTCGGTCAACTATCTACTGAGATAATCGCGATTTACTGTTTTACATATACTTTACGTCATATTTTGTTAAATTTAGTTTTATACAGAAATTGTATTAAAGTTATATAGTAAATTGTACAATTGTTATATTTTTCGGCGTTCCGCGTTTGAATCGGCAAGCGGCGCATATAGGATTAGATTTCCTTGTTCTAAGGTGAGATATCGGTGGTCAAAGTGTTACGATGCCAGAGAGCATTGCCCAGGACGTTTGGTGGATTTGCAGATGCCATGAATCTCTTCTTTTCGCGACTCTTCTGTCTCTGATCTCTCGTCTCATGGTGGATCGTGCAGTGGTGAGATCGATAGAGGTATCAGATTGTGGCTCGGAACTGGTGCCATGCCTCGGTGATTGATGCTGTTCAGGTTTCGGAGCGCTTTTAAAATTAGGTCGAGCCTCTCGCCTTTTAGCTGCACCGCTATGGATACTTGAAACGCAGGATTTGGAGTCCTGCGGCGTTTTTCAGGATAATTTCTGTTCATGCATTGCTCGCATTTTGTGACGCCTGGCTTATTTGGGAGAGAGACGATCACATGTTAGTCGCTCGACACCGAAATCTTCTGGTGCTGACAGCAATTATCCTATATATTGCTGTTTAAAACATTTAATATATATTCCTTCTATACAGGATGGCCTCCTGTTCTCCGGACTTATAAATTTTATAGCAATAAATAGATCGTAGATGAAATCCTTCCATCTCTGCAGCCTGTCGGAGCACTTCTCTTACGTGACGTCATCTCCTGCATTATTCTTGATCCATAATTAAACAACGGCATTTAAGTCCAATGATGCTACTTCATCCCTTCCTTCTCTTTCGTCCGACAGTCAATATTATAGAGATGCGAGGATGCTTCAATGCCTGACTGCCTGCTTGCCTTAATTACGTTTATACCAAGTTTCAACAAACACCGATTTCAAATTCTTAAGAAAATCAACTTTGAACCTAAGCGTGACAGACAGACAGACAGGCAGAACACATCTAAAAATTGTCTCGCACACTACATGAATACATAAAGACGTCTCTGTGAATCATCCTGCCAATATAGGTACACAATTATGGCTAAACATGACTAAATTCGTCTTAACTTACGTCGTCTTGAGTTAGATAAACTCTTCCCTTTTTATAAACGAGTCCCTTGGGTAATTGTTTCTGTATTTTCATTTGATCTAACCATTGATATATTTCTCTGACAGTGAAGTAGCGAATGACGACAACCTAAAAGCATCAAAACGGATAAAATAGTTTTACAATGTATTTAAAAATCAAAGTAATTAATTCTATAGACATGACAATTTTTAACATCTTAAACACTAAAAATAGCAAGTCAGTTAATGAACTGAGACAGGATTGACACGATTAAAAAAAGTTGATTAGCTGTCTGCCGCTTTCAATTTTTACACTATTATACACATCTAATTTCACTTCTGAAATATTGATTTTAGTTTTTCATATTTTCTACATTTATACTTTTCCACTACTACTTCAAATTTCAAAATCTTCTAAAAAACTTGTTAGACTGAACTACAATTCAGGAAGTTTTGTCTCGACTTAGCCGCGCTCTTTCACGTCTCCATAAAAGCAACATCTTTTAAATTCATTATCGATTGTTATATAATAAACATGCATGCGTTCTGTGAATGTGACACAGTACAGTTGAACAACAATTATTCCTGCATAAAGAAGAAACGATTGATATAATTCAGAAAAGTGAGCAACACGATCACAAATAGATATGCTGTATATGCGTAAATACGCGAACGAAATAAGTAATATAGAGAAGGGTGATCCGAATCAATCAATTAGTGGGAGAGGAGCAGCTTTGAGGAGGAAGAGGGCAGGATGAATGGGGAGCAGAGGGGACCAGGGGACCACAGGCAACAGTCAATTATTAATGATTGATACAGAAATCACCCTTCTCTACTACTGAAATATAATAAGTAAACATTAAATCGACAAACAGCTATGCGCTATTTAGACAGAAACGAGATCACCAAAAGAATCATATCTCATCTTACCGGTTTGTCCTTATCAGTCCATGATCATCAGCAATTCAATTAAATACATAATCATCACAGAGAAACCCTATATAATACGACATACCTATAGGGGTATCCAGAAAACAATGCCGTTTTTACACAAATTCTGTTGATATTTAAAACTCGATATTTTTGGATCTATAAGAGTTACAGACATAAGTTATATATTATTGGAAAGCATATAGTGTCGCTTCATTTAATTATAAAAAGGTATTTCTCTAGATTTTATCAATCCAGAGATATAGATTTTAAATAACAACATAATTAGTGTAAAAACGGCAATTCTTTCTAGGTACCCCTATACTAAATTTAGGTGAGTTAAAAATCTCAATTATAGATGTATAATTATTTGGTAAATCAAGTAAATTACTTTGGTTGTTTGGAAATTCAGAACTGAATCTATTTGCGCCAGTTTTAGGTAATAAGTCTTGAATTCGCGTCCAGGCTGGCGCTGCAATCTTCAACAATTACTGTTCTGTGTACCGCCTCATTGATTGCTAATTGTGTTTAAATGTTGATAAAAACGATTCAACTTTAAATTTCACTGTTCAAAGATCACAGATATATGTATGCCTGAGTGATGAGCAGATGAAGAGTGACGGATGATGCATTGGGAATTGGTTGGGAGACATGCGGTGGTGTAACGTAAGTGAGCGAGAAGATGTGTGCCTCTTGCTCCGACACACAAAGTGCTGAATTCCCTGGAATCACCTACGGGTTCTCTCTCTCCTTTCTCACTTTCTCTCTCTTTTATCTATCCTTTCTCTTTTTTCTCGCTCTCTTCTTTTCTTCTCACTCTTGCTTTCTCATCTCTCTCTCTCTCATTCTCTTTCCTTCTTCTTCAATAGATCAAGTCGTCTCATTGACCGCCAATTACAAATAACAATAAGACGGAGATTCGTCGACAATTGTTGGATAATTCTCTTCTATCAGTCAATTGAGGCCAAAGACTTACCGAATGAAAAGGAAGATGTAACAAATGACAGTGCTACGTCTAATACGACACTACTGTATATACTGTATAGTGGCAGAGAGTGAGCGACGCTCTACACTGCCAGTCTGCTTAACGATCTGATTGTTACTCCTGAATCCATACACCACACCATTTTAGCTTCTGGAGGACGATACCATGAATGTGCAAAGTTCGCGTCAGTCCTGAATTATTTGATACAGCGACCACTGAATTCTCCAATCGGATCACTTACCAGCTTTCCTGATATGCTGGCTGAAGTATTCACGGTACATATTTTTGCACTAATACGCCGCGGTCGTCGCCAAGTTCTAAGTGTCAGGTGATGTAGAGGCATCGCGACCCGTCATTGCGATTTCTTCAGCTGTTCTCTTATGTTGAATGCAACAACTTTTCCGATGGAAAAGTAATTACCGGTAGTGCAAAGAACAAACATTGTGTACTTCACACTCGGGGGCTGTATTTAATTGTTAGTACACTGCTGAAATGAAATCAAGCTGTCCATCGTCTTACTTTCTCCAACATCCATCCGGAAAAGGTTCCTTTGTCGTCATGACTGACCGCCAGAGTTTGCAGTGGACCCAAGTTACGACCGGCAACCTATACGAAATGATAAAAATCAAAATTTAAGTTAAACTCTATCACACTTGACAATCGGCTGTGGTTTAATCGAATGCTTTGCCAGCTATATATAGTTAATTGCATTTCAGGCATACAAATATGCCATATAAATAAAGAATCTATGTCTGTATAGTTAGAATCTGTCCTTGTGTTTGGTGGAGGTAAAAAATCAGACATGTGTTTTAATCTTCTATAGTCAGTCTTCTATAAACTGGATTTTATCCGGAAACCGTAGAAAATGTGATTAGGAAGTAAACGGTTTACTGTAAACCTGCGTATGACGTTTCGCAATCGTCTCAATAATATCGAATTACTTCGCAGTCTGAGCGCGGAATTTCCATTCAAGTAACATGTTGTTGTCCGTCTCACTTCTTCATATAGACACTCAATTCCAATATACTCAATATGATGTTTATGCACGTAAAGCGGCAGACTAACTGATTCAACGCTCTTTGAAAGAAGATTTTTTTAGGAAATGAACACCGCTGTTGTTTGCCTCATTTGTGATTCTCAATTAACTATTTTAGAAGGGTGTAATTTGAATGACCATTTCTCTTCGAATCACAGCAAATACAATGGAAAATATCCTATGAATACCGCGAGCAGAACTGATGACATATCTTCCTCGAAACTAGCACATTTCATTTAGAACAATACGCGTGGTGTGGGTGCGAGTGGTCGATGTCCAGTGAAAATTATTTTAGTGGCCGGAAGTTCTAAACAGTTTGCGGAACACTGTCTCTGGATGATGTGCAGAATATATGCCTATTATACAGAAATGCTTGTCAATTCCCAGGCTTATCCAGAATAAATACTTATAGGAAATCGAAAATATGATTAATTAAGGAAAATCAAATACCTTGAAAACGTCGGTCGCGCCGGCCTCAAATTTGGACTTATCAGTGTCGGCGAACTTGAAACTTTGAGAAATCCCCGTGCTGCCGGTAAGTTTCACGCAAACGGTCGAGTCCGTTCCCGCCATTTTATTTCGTTGCGTGCTAATGCGGATTTCATATATAGTTGACTCTTTGACTGCAGCAGATTTAGGGTACAAAAATGAGTAGTGATTAGATAGCGCATTCACACGATCTTACATCGTGTATAGCACGTTCGACATCGCCCTACATGTAGTGACTAATGCTATATCCTACTATTAGGCGCACATAAATATCCGTGTATGTGTATGTGAAACTATTAAAGACATTATCCTTTTAGATTTCTCTACAAGGCAGAGACAATACCAATATGTATCCTACAAAAAGGAATACTCAATCTTCTTGAAAGTCGCATTATGGTCTCCACTATCAACAAGTAGTGGGATTCGAAATCTGGAATAATGTAATAATAAATGTACTACCAGCCCTTTCTTTCTTGTGCTTTTCTGTTGCAGTCCTCCATCTTTAAGTCTATCTATTTCTTTATATTGTCTTCCCATTTGACATAAAGTAAGTGCTTCCCTTACATACCCTGCACTGCCGAGTTCATATAAGGTTTGATTGCAATTGTTGCTCACCGACGGTTGTTTCAAGTAATCAGTTGCGCAACATTTGGGGCATACCAGTATTCCAGATTTTACATACCAGTCGTGCTCTTGCTGCTTCTACAGTATTCTGTCGTCCAATATCGGTCACTTCAATTCTTATAGAACCTCTTCACTTCGCTTCTTCCTGGTAGCAACACTTCACTAGACATCATTAAATTTATGAGATGACAACTTTGCTTTCCTCAAATTCAAAAGTTATCAGGAAAAGTTCAATCTTATTAACAATAGTCTAAATGAAAAGCTGTGTGTTTTCACTGTTTCCAGGCAGTCCAACAGGAATGTACGTATAGCAAGAATGTATACAGAAGCTGCTATTTGAAACGGTGGATTTCCTAACATCAGTAAAGAAGTAAGATTCTACAAACCAGGTGGACCCTTCTTCGATTTTTCCGTCACCCAGATGTCCAGGAATGTTTTTCCATCGCCCATATCCCTACCTATCCATTTCTTCACCTCGAAATCGTAGCGATGTTTACTGTCCACATCCTTGATGACAAGACGATCCAACAGCCAATCCGATAGGGATTTCGTCTCCGAACGGCTGTCACGACTAAAACAAAGAATAGCAGTCAATTTGTTATACTGCAGTCTCATTTAAAATTGAACTAATTTACAATCAATTGCTTTGATTTTCAAAAGCAAAATAAAAGGCGTAATTTTACCAGCGTCTTTCTAATGTAAAAAGGAAGATAACATCAGTTGATCCAATTTAGAATCTTTAGTATGAATTCCTCCAGACTTCCAGTACCGGTTGCAGCAGAGGTACACACGTCGGGTCATCAACTTTATTCGAACCAAGTATGGGTGCTTTTGCCGAAAATTTGTCATTTCATATAATGGCGAGAACTTATGAATAAGGGCCTCCTAGGCAGAAGACTGCGGTTCGAGACCAGACCTCAGTTAGTTATCTCTTTTTAGTTAGACAGGCAATTTTTATCTTTTTTCTTAAAACTGAGAAGAGATATAAATCTTGAAATTTGATGCGAATCTTATATACACTATATACTGTAAGTCAATCTGTCTGTATGTCTGTTTGAGTTTGCCGCCCAGACCGTTGGTCCCACGGACCCGAAAGTTTGTATGAGTGACCC
>JAUYWV010145755.1:0-10344 GCA_032274565.1 Nematoplana nigrocapitula | reverse complement strand
CACCGCCCAGCCAACTCTTGGTCTTCTGTGGTGGCGCACCGCCCAGCCAACTCTTGGTCTTCTGTGGTGGCGCACCGACCAGCCAACTCTTGGTCTTCTGTGGTGGCGCACCGGGCCGCTGTCCGCGTCAGGAGCAACCATTCCAATAGGGCAAAAAACATCGGGGGTTGTGGTTGAAATCAAAGTCTGTATTTTCACACCTGTTTCTATACGGCATCAGCCTTAAACAACAGTACGTTATCGATATGATATATAATATTCTCGCATCACTTCGGCATGGTGTAGCAGTTTGAAGCTCAATTCATTCCGTCACATTCTCAAAATCATAACACATCATATAACACGTTTCCGTTTGAAGAGCGATCAAAAGATTTGTAAGTTTATTTCCGTCTCCATGTGCAATTATTTCAACAATTATATACACTTGCAAGTTATAAAACTAGTGGCCTTCAGATACATGAATATGAGTAATATCCGGCCGATGCATCATTTTCTAGAGCTGCCCTGAACATTTGTGCGTATAGTAGTTGACATTAGGACACTTGACAATAACTTGTTTCCATGTCATCATACAACTAAACAGTAGTAAAAATCACCAAAAAATAAATAAACAACGCGCCGGGCTACCTCGATAGGGATTTTTCTCATCCACACTGAATCGTCCATAGATGGCAATTAGCGATCCGAAAATGACGAAGGCGCTGAGGCTTGGTATAAAGGCAATTGCTTTCACCGGGAGGGAGTACCCTAAATACCTGAATTGTAAAATACATTGCGTTAAATTTCTTAGCTCATTTTCCAACATTTTCAACAAATATTCCGTTTTTTTATAGAAAGTCAAAACAAATACACAGTAGACCGAAACATCACGACAGTTCTACGAAACGTTTGTCATCCAATAGCACGCAATTCTAACTCATTTCCTTCCTTTGCGTGTGTGTCTAGACTGCTGCTGTTGTTGTTGTTGTTGTTGTACAGCAGGTCTCGTCAGGGGAGCCGGATATTTCTATATAGATTAAATATTTTTTACCATTGTTGACTTTTTATATTTCCTTAAAAATACTGACTTATACAAAGATGGTAGCTGTTGCTAATTCTACAGAGAAAGAACGAAAGAAGAACTTCTGTTTGCTATTAATCTTATATAGTCAATAGACTAAAATGAATAGCCTTGGAATCTCTCACATGCGCCTTAAACGCATTAGTGGAAGCAACAATAAACGATGAACACAGCCTTTTGTTCAGCTCGACACGACACCAAATGCTCTTGTTCTAGGAAAGAAAGAGGCTGCCAAAGCAGTGCTAGAATGCACTCATCTATCTAATCGCATAATATACTATGAAGTCTCTCAGCAAATCCATCTCACTTGTCGTCGTTCATACAAGTGCATAGTTTTCCTATTACAGTACACGCCGAGAGAGAGAGAGAGTTGGTGTCAGATGTCAAGCTGAATGTATTCTGTTCATTGAAAGAATATTGAAAGATACACTTGGGGATTTCCCGGGTGGGGCACACTACCGAGGAATCCCTCTGAAAAATCTATACGTCATTTTGCAGGGATATTCACCTATACTAACCGACGATGAAGTCTAAATAGATTTTACACAAGGATTATAGGGAAACCATCCCATAGAGATATGACATGAAAATCAGTTCGAAGAACACATTAGTCAGTGAATAATTTTGCGTAAATAAACGTGTCAAAGTACCTCTGCAGAGGAAAATAGCCTTAAGTAAGTTCGAAAGACTCAAATAATGAGAAAGGATATAAGTGAGGCCAAAGTTAGGATCAGAGTGGGAAAGCTGTGGAATATAGGAGCAGTATTAAATATTCCACAAAGCTGAAAATAGTAAGTCCTCTGTTGGTTCAGACTCAAGATAAACAATCAACAAAAATCTAGATCGTTCCATATATGAAGACATTTGTGCACTGCGTGCAAGTACTTTTATAAAGACAACTGACTTCGTCTGCGAAATGACTATAGAAGCACATTATAATATAATAATAATTTTTTTTAATCAGCAAAATACTTGCTCGAAAGTCTAAGTATTACGACACTAGACGAGGCGGACTCCACAATTTCGTTTGTGATGTCCCACAGCCGTGGTGTATTGCATAGTAATTATAATATAAAAAAGATATGAAATCAGACTCAAATGAGAGCAGTTTTTAACTAGCAAAATATTTCATTCTTCATTTCACTAAGAAATATCTGTGTCAGGAAAAGAAAATAATGCTTTTCCTACTAAGAAAGACGCATGGAATGTGGACGTGCGACAAAAGTATTCACGAGGTAGCCTAGGAACTGGAAATTTCTCCTCAACCAGTTCGGAAGTAGGGTTAAGACAGGTTTTCTTCTATTGTATTGTGGACCTCTAGGGGTCCACGCGGAAGACGTGCACTAGGGGTTATTGCTTTATTTGACGCTAAAGTAGACAATAAAATCATTTTAGTGCGGCCATAAGCTGACATTACAGACAGCAAGAAACCAGCACCAAGCCTGCCTGATTGGACAGTTTCAAATCGATTCCAGTCAGCTGTGTCAGTCTTAATCGTACGTAGAAAATATATGTAAGAAGGGGGTTAAATGCCACAATCACTGGGCATAAGATCGGGTGTTTTTAGCAGTTGGATATTTGCTGATGAGATATCTCACGCATTTCAACCTACCATCGCCAGATATCAGATCGTTTGTCGATGAGAGTATAAAGTTTCTCATGAGTCCTTTTAAGGAGCACAATAAATGTTCACTGACTACACCCACCTTGAATACATCGGAATGTCCTGGTCGATATACGGTTGACCATCGCTGTCGTTGTTTTCCGAGCGCCACTGATGTGTGAGTTGAGTAGAGTTGAATTCGGCAAGCTGCGTTTTGTTGACCACTGTATAGACAAAACCTTGGGAATTCACATATTGGCCATATTCGTAGGGCTTGTAGAAGATCTGATTCTTCCACATGTTCAAATCGAGCAGCATGACAATTAGCAGAATGCCATAGTTAAACCATTTGCCTGAAAATGGCATCACATATACTGTACCAATTAACCAATTGCTCACAGACTATACGGCTTTATTGACCTTTACTAAAAAACACACAATACTTTTTGCTGCCAGAGCACAGACATGAAATAGGATAGCTGTTCTTAATAACACAATAGCGCTTAAAATATCTAAAAGGCGAAATAGTGTAGGCTAAAAGACTAAAGTTCATGATGAATCCATATTTGTGCAGACTCGCACACTAAACACTTACCCACGTGGTGTTGGAAGGCTAAGAAATTTCCAGTTCCTAGGCTACCTCGTGAATACTTTTGTCGCACGTCCACATTCCATTATTGAAACGATAATTAGTCCAATATAGACTATAGCTTGACGAAGTGCAGGAAGTGCGTCGCCATAAACTGTGGATTGATTAAATGGGGACCAAATCCGCAAACAGATGGACAAAGGCAGACTGCAATCGTAAAGGCTGCATTAGGCGTATCCAGGAGGTTGGAACGTAAGGGTTTTAACTCTCACACCTACTACTACTATTCACGCTTATATTCTACGAAGAGAAGATATAATTAAAGCAACTGCATCTCAACAGTCGAATCTTCAGGGAATTACACGGCTCTCTCTATTCATTGCTGGATGGATTAACTAACGCTTTTTCCATCACTCACATTTCATAGAAGACCACGGACGTGACTTCTCTCATTCGTCCTGTGAGGATCGGAAAAATACACTCAGGCTACGTCGTACCCGGTTCGCCTAGAAGGTGGATTGACCGCTTTTCTCTAGCCTTCTTGGTAACGATTTGACCCACTATAGAGTCAAAGTCACAATTTACATGCCAGTTCTCTTTCTTTCACATTCCCAGTCTGGGGGGCGTGTCAGCACCTCAATCCCCCTCAGGAACAACAGGGCTCGTTTCCCGTCTGCGAGGATGGCGATGAAGGGGTTGCCACCAAAAAGGGAAAAACGAAGATTGGAGTGGGAGGGGCAGTGGAGGAGAAGGTGGGACAGATCCTCCGGAGATTGGAGGCAGAAGGGGCAAAGAGGGCAGCCGGATAGGCCGATCCGGTGTCGGTAGGCTGCAAAGAGACAAGGAGTGCCCAGTGCGGAGCTGGGCGAGGGTCATACTCTCGGAGCGAAGCAGTAGGTCGGGGGTGGGGTGAAGTCGCCGTTAGGGAGACGGTGGGTGGCTGAATGGGGTTCTGAAAGAGGACGCAACCGTCCCTGCTGGGTAAGCGAGAGCGGCCCGGCGGGAGCCCCTGACCTAGAGGAAGACTAAAGAAACAAATTGGTAGAGGTAGCAAAAATATATACTTACTAACCGCTTTTTAAAAGTCAGAAAAAGTCTTACCTGTTATGTGCACACTCCATTCCGGCTTCCGAAGAAATTTTGGCATCGTCAATTGTATATGAGCTGTGTTGACACCAGGAAGTTTAATATCAAAGCAGTTGATAAAATGAGGAAAATCCCAATCCTAGAAAAATAAAAAGAGTTTAGGGGGATGTCGCCTATTGCCAGGTGATACAGGATGAAGGAACGTTACTAGTCTATGACATTGGTAACCCATCCCCCTCTATTGCATTGTTTCATGAAACCAACTACGAACCTGCATGACGATGGTAAGATCGAAGATAAGAATGAAGCTGGCCAGGAACGCCCTGGACACTTCATGGGAGGGCAGTAGACCGAAACTGATGGAGTCCCACCGGACCTTGTCAGTGGTGATGATGGTAATCACTGTGAGGGAGGTGATTAGCATCACGACCCAGAAGAGAATGATCCGGTTGAATCGCGTCTTCCACCACTGCCGTACCGGTTGAGCCCATGTGGGGTAGAGGTGCTCCTGGAGCATCATATCCGTCACCTAAATGAGGAAGAATACAAACTGGTTACAGTATAATAAGCTGCAAATTACAATCTGGAAGAAAGACAGAAGGCGAAAGAAAAAAATGAGATGCACTGCGGGCACATTAGCACTGTTCATGCAACACTGATGCACACGTGAAGCAACTTGTGCATAGTCGCAGTAAATTGATTCAAACTGACTGCGTCCCGTAAGATGTTTTTTTCTGTCAGTTCATATTGTGTATTCAGTTGTTAATAATTTTGTTACCTAAAGAAAGGTTTGCCACGGAATTACGTGAATAAAAGTGGCTACTGCAGCTTAATTGCTAAGTGGTGGATTTGTAGTCTATTATCGATATTATGTATCAGAAAATCAAAAATAAAGTATATTGCAGGTGACAAAAAACGAAAAGTGTGATCCAAGATATTATTAGTGGTAAATTTAGTGATGCTTGACTAGCAAATATATACTTACAAACAACACGAAGATTTGAATAATTAAAAAAGCCTTTTGGGAAGACTATCAGAATTAAACGGAACATGAATTTCCCCGACTTTTTTTCAGGAAGATGAACTGACTACACTTCAAACCTTAACTGATTTTTAAAAGTGTGATTTTACGAAAAATCACTTCGGAGATACAGTTTGTCCAAGGAGTAGATGATACTGGATTAATGTTGGCCAGGAGGTGAGACCAATTTCCTCCTACATCGGACAAAGGGAATTAATGTTTTGGGGGATTTTCTGCCGCAGATTATGAGCAATCAGGTTCGAGGTACGACTAATTATCCGGAAGAACATGTCTGTCTGCAATTTAACGGAAGGTGAAACTTATAGCTGGATAAAATGTGAGCCCGGAGGCAAACCGTTCCGCTATAGTGGGATATATTCCAACCCAAGTTCAATTCAGTTCTCTCGGTTGACAACAGAGAAGCTGAATGGGCCAAGGGGGTTCACCGATTGACCTTGATCAGGGAAATCAGCAATTCGGACTGCAGGACAGCTTAAACGAAGCAAACCGTTTACACGCACTAACAGATGCGAATCAGATTACTGATCAACCAGATCTACAACATTCGCTACATAAACTGATTATTTTAAACTAATTAGAACTATATTTTTGGTCACTATTGCTTGACTGCTGCTCCCCACCCAGTAGAAAACCAGGTGTAAGCAGCTGTACTTCAGGCGCTATGCTACTCTGTTCGATTTATTATACGAACACTTTAAATAAAACGCAATTACGCAGCTTCAAATATACCTTTCCACATTTTATGTCGTCATTAATTTCATTTCGTCAATGAATATGACAGGCGTGTCTTCTTACATTCAACAAAATAAATTAGATTTCGTCAGCGATGCCTGTAAAGCGTAGGCGGAATTCAAATTTCAATCCAACAATGAAATTGATTTTGTCAGCTTTTCCGTATAAGCGCCTTGTGTACAGTAAGTAGGATTTTTATTTCGTCAAAGTGAAATTAATTTCGACCTAAAAGAAGGGTTGTGGTACGAGGGAAGCAAATGGAACACTGAGGCCTGTAATTTGAAAATCATCTGACTATACATATGTTACATAGACTTCGAGAAAGCGTTCGACCAAGTCAAATGGAAAATCTTAATAAATACACTCAAACTTATCGGGATAGACTGGAGGGATAGCAGACTTATCCAAGATCTACATATATGTGAATCAAACTGCTACCATCATGGTAGAAAATGAAGAATCAGAACCAGCGGTGATTGGACAAGGACGTCTTCTCTCCACACTGTTCTCAATATATACAGAGAGAATGATGTTTGAAGCACTGGATCATATAGAAGAAGGAATAAAAGTAGACGGTGAACTCATCAAAGATATCAGATTCGCAGATGATCAATCAGTTACTTGCAGATACAGAAAAGGGACTACAAACACTATTAGACAACCTGAATGGCACAGCTGTAAAATAGAATATGAAAATAAATATAAAGAAAACAAAAACAATGCGGATCTCAAAATCGGGAAATGATAAGATGACCATGAAATTAGACAATAAAGAATTAAAACAAGTGAAAACTTTCAAAATGCCTAGGTGCAATTATCACATCGGATGGTAGATGCCATGAGAAAATAGAACAAGAATTGACATGGTTAAGCATGGATACACTCAAACTTATCGGCATAGACTGGATCCAGGATAGAAGACTTATCCAAGATGTATATGTGAATCTAATGAGCCTAATGAACACAATCACCGGAGTATGATTTCGTAGAAAACGTGGACGAGGAAGGCCAATATAAGGCATGTTAACAGAATTAAATACAGATTCATATAAGAATCTAAAAGATAATGCAGAAAATTGAACGGCGTAGAGAAAATTGATGCCTGTTTGACAATAGCAGAACACTCGATAGATAGAGAGAAAGCAAGATTAATGTGTTTCATTAGTCGAATATATGGTATTTATATTTTGTTATCGAAAACAGCAGTAAATAACAGTATTTAGTCATGAAAAGTTGAGAAAATCAGAGGAAATTATCAAATCTAGCACGGACACCCTATGTCATATGTAGTTGTCAATCACTCTGTTCTCTCGCAATATCGCTTTGTGGCCGACCTACTTGTCATTATTTTTCTTCAGCGCTCGATTACCTGTTTTCCCATAATTATTCTAAGTGATGTTGAATTTCCAGGTTGTTGCCGAGTACGAGCAGGCCAAAGCCATTCCGAGTCAGGCAATTCTGGCCAAGATGGAACGAGTTTTGGGAATGAAGTTGCGAGGCAAGGAGAAAGGCCTGCCCCTCGAGAAGAAGAAATAACTCTTCAACTGATAGAGTGCCCCTCTATAGAATCGTCAAAAAGCCCATCCCATGTAATTATTATCAGTCTACTTTTTGTGAATATGCATACGAATTAACCATGAATGATCCAGACAATGCTTGTGTATGATGTTTGTAGCATGTTGTGGGATGTTTGCAACTCTGCTACGACCATGTCTATTCAACATTACTATGATATGGTCGATCGTTGTTACACATCTTACTTTTCTATCTGTTAAGGGATCACTTGTAATCATTAATTTACATTTCCAGTATGCACGTCATTCGCCCGGCAGTAGCTAGGGCTTATCCCGATTGACTCCGGTCCGGTGTGTTGGTATCTTATACAGTATTGCTTCATCATTTCTTTCTATACAGAGTTGTTACAAAATTGATGAAATATAAATCTTTGTTTCATTTTTTGTTATCTAATTCTACAATCGCATTAGGGGGGTTTTAAATATAGTGTAGCTAGTTTGTAAATCTTCGATGGTGTAACCGCTAATCCTAAAAGGAATTTTATGTATATGGAAGGACAGAGGTATCAAACTTGGGACAAAAGTGAAACTGGTCAAGGCACTAGTGTTCCCCATAGTTTTGCATGGCACCAATACATGGATGACTAATAAGAGTGAAGGACAGAAAGTGGATGCCTTTGAACTTTGGTGCTGGAGGAGAGTGCTCAGAGTATCTTGGACAGATAAGAAAACAAATAAGACCTGAGTGGACACTAGAATCCAGAGTCATTAAATCAGCCTTTAGTTACTTCGGACATGTAGTGAGAGCAGAAGGATCTGATGCTGGCAGAAATGAGCGGAAGGAGAAGGAGAGGAAGACCAAAGATAAGATGGCTGGACAATAACAAGGCACTGAAAGGCTATAACATCCATCGAATGAAGGACTATGGAAGCATGCGAAAGAATTTGCTGGAGAAAAACTATCACGGATGTCGCCAGGGGTCGACCACGACTTGGCTGCATAAGGTGTGAAACCTTATTATGTTTCTTTTTTCATGGAACTCTGCTGGCTTAAATTCGTCCATTAATGCGCAACAAAAAGTTGTTTTTCTGAGAAAATGGCGCTTCATAATTAAGGAACTGACTTTGGGTTTCATTGACTACTCTCCCATCGCGCAGTTACCTTAAAGAAAATGCTTCGTAAACCAACCCACAATGTCGAATATGACTGGAGGTTTCTTATAAAACGTGCGTTTTACTTAATGTTAGTAACCACTGTGCTTTCTGGTTATCTTATAGCTAGTCACAACTATATTCTCGCTCTCCCCTCTCTGGTTCCCTCGTCTGTGTAGGCTGTCAGGTCCACAGCACCGACCGCTTAAATTCTGGCGATGGCTTTCATCCTGTTGCTGACTGGGTCCACCCACTTCTTGCCCTCGATGCTTCATTGGACGCCCTCTAGCGTTGTCCTTGGCGCGAACCCTCTCCAACCCTCTCACATCCTCCTGGTCCATCTCCAGCCAGCATCAGACTCTTTGTCATATGTCCCGCCAGCACTTTTTTGATGCGCTTTCGGGTGTCCTTCAATCACGACGCGGGTTGGTCTGTTTGAACACCGCGATAATCTGCCCCGCCCTCCACTGTTGCGGGACCGTTCCCTCTCCTCACGACCTGGTGAAAAGCTTGAGCACAACCTCGATTGCCTCTTTCGGTAGTTTCTTCAATAGCCTCGGGTGCTTGCTGGCCATCTGAATCTACTGCCTTTGATTCTGCCATCTTGTCCAGGCTTGCCTTCACCTCACCTATGGTGATAGGTGGGGTGTCCACCGCTTCAAATCCCTTCTCCTTTGGGTATCTCCACTCTGCTGACTTTCTCATATGCCCCTTTCACTTGTGTACCACAGGACCTCGATCACTCTTCTTATCTACCCATTCCATATACTCTTCCCAATCCTTCTAATCACCGACCACATCTGGTTATTGTCCCCAGCTTTGGAGATCCTCCCACCTCTCCTTTCTCTCTTTTGACGATAGATCTCCCTGATTGGTTCTCCGGCTTTCCCCACCACATCCCAAACAATCTGATGACCGGCGCTGTAGCTAGTCCAGCAGACTACTACAGTTTGAGACACGTTATTCCGCATATTTTTGAGTAGCTATATCACTTTAAATCTACTTCACTGCTTCTAATCTGACAACTGTTTTGGATTTTAGTGTTTAATTTTTACATGTTGTGATCATTAATTATAATACATTGTTATCACAAATTTGTTTATTTATTTACAATACATTATTAGTACATTTTTATTTGTGTCTGATAGACCGGATCGGAGTCTCTGAGAACCCAAACGGTAGTTCTTTTATAGGTCATATCGTAAAAAATGCGTATTTTGATACCTGATGTGTAAAAATAACGTCGATACCTTAATAGTTTTTCTATTGATTTAAAATTTCTATGACAGTTCTAGCGATGATAAAGTTAAATAATTAATATAAAGTTATATACTAGTTTTTATAACACGAAGGAAAAAAATCAATGCTGAGCCTACGGCTCAGCATTGATTATTTTCCTGAGTGTTTTAAAACTAGTATGTATTTAAACCCAGTATATAACGATATTGTCATTTGCGATTTAAAATAAAATTTCAAATTATATGTATAGGCTTATCAGTATTTTCATTCAACAAATAATACGGCTGTAATTCAGACGTTATGACTACTAAAAGGCGCTACGATGAC
>JAUYWV010145744.1:0-10345 GCA_032274565.1 Nematoplana nigrocapitula | reverse complement strand
TCCTGGGCGGAGGCGGAAGTGGCGGCGCGCGACCGATCTAACTGGCGACAAATGTGTTCTGGCCCAAAGCTCCACAAGGATGCATGGACATAAGTCAAAAGTAAGTCAAGTTGTAAAAATAATATGTTATACACCACTTTAGCAGTTGCATCAGGTGAATTGAAGTATGTCGAATAGGTTTATATTGTAACACTCATGGTATCACTGCCTCTAAAACCTTCTATATATATAGGTTAGCACTTTTATTTTTATCCAGATAAAAGGCGAGTTTTCACGCAGTACTCTGAGTGAATGATATTCACCAATCATTCTCCTGTACCATTATTAATGTTATTTTTGGCATGTATTTACATGTCTAGTCTGCAGATAATTAAATTTCCAGTCGATGCGTTAAGATGCCAAACTCGAGTGAGCATCAATATCGCTCATTAATGCTGCCCTCGATTGAGGTATACGATTGGTCAAATACATTCTGCCAAAGCAACCAGTTCAAATGCTGTCTCACCAGACCTCAACCACATTGAGCATCGTCGGGATGAACTGGATAGCCGTGTACGACAATGACAGAATCCATCTCAAACCGAGACCACCAGTTAATCCCAACTCAATCTGCTGAAGAGCAATTCAGAAGACATATTTTGGTCAAAGCAAAGGCGATGCAGAGATTTTTTTTTATAAAATTGCGGGGTCGACAAACTCATTGAGAGTTTATGTATTTGTGAACTAAACATGATACAACACTATAGGAATCTGTGTACCGATTTAATCAAACGTAACAAAAACAAAATTAACGTACAGTTGCAACTGATACAATCTTATTGAAAACGATTTCAACATATGTGAATATATAAAGCACATAATTTTATTGTGGATCGTCTATCAGCATTGTGGTAAACGGTATAAATAAATGTAATCTTCGATGGGATGTCGATATACTGGTTGACAAAAGAGCTGTGTTCGAGAAAATCTGTCTGGAATTAAAAGGTGGAGAACCTTAACAACTGAATCAGAAGCTTTTAGAATTAGCTTCTTCTTTGCTGTTTCGTGTCTGCGCATTTTTAACGGTGTTGTGTTTCCTGGTAATTCATCTGGGTAATGGATGATTCCCAGAGCACGCTTTTGAATTTTTTCTAGTGCTTCGGTTTCATACGCATTCATTCTAACCATAACCGGTGACGCGTAATCCAGCAACCCTCTGATAGTGCTGTTGTACGTATATATTTAGAATTTTCTTCAGTTGTTAAAATGGGTTTAAGCTTTATTAGAGGATACAATCTTTGAGAGCACTTCGTGATTAGCGTATAATTTATGTGAGACAACCAGTTCAATTTGTTATGTATTGTTACCCCAATAATTTTGATTTTTTCATTAGCAAAGTGTTGGTGTGGGATGTTTATACAGCGTTGAATGAAAAGAATTTGCGTGTTATCTCTGTTGACTTATCAACCGATTGAGTTACTGCATGTGGAGCTGAAGTTATCAAGTACGTCTTCAATTGTCTGATTAGGATTGGCGTTCTCCAAAAGGTTGATGACGGCATGACGGTATGCAGGAAACTTTATGAAGAAAACTTCTTCTTAGGGCTTATAGGGCAAACGCGATAACATATATATTTAATTAGAAAATATGGTCTGACTTTAGAAACGGATAAGTAGGTTTCTATACCTCACTATACTGGGTATAATTATTAATCCTTGACCTAACCTTTAATTCTGTTAATAATTATGTGCGAATCAAGGACTACTAGAATATCTTCAACTCATTTATGACTTGACTTTTTTTTATTACCTTCAAACCTGTATAGTCCAGCGACTAAGTCGAAATATATGATAGAATATTTCACTTTTGTGAAGAAATTATGAAACTTGGCACACTTGTAGTGGACCCCTGTAGGATCATTTTTCGATTAGATCCCAACTCTGAATCGTCCCCTGGTGGCCGCCATCTTGAATTTCAATATTGCCGCCATATTTGGCATACTTTTGCCTATAACATTGAAACTAAAGCAGATAGAAATGTGATTTCAGTAACTACCCCCACATTTTCGGGGTCAAGGAATCCAGTAAAATCATTACTTTAAACTCCATGCGTCGGCCATATTGGATTTCAAGCAATGGCCGCCGCCATCTTGAATTTTAATATCGCCGCCATATTTGACATACTTTTGCCTACAACTTTGAAACTGAAGCAGATAGTAAGTGATTTCAGGACTAGCCCAACATTTTCGGGGTCAGGGAATCCAGTAAAAGCATTACTTTCAACTTCAGGTGTCGGCCATATTGGATTCCAAGCAATGGCCGCCGCCATCTTGAATTTTAATATGGCCGTTATATTTGACATACTTTTGCCTACAACTTTGAAACTAAGGCAGATAGAAATGTGATTTCAGTGACTAGCCCCACATTTTCGGGGTCAAGGAATCCTGTAAAAACATTACTTTCAACTTCAGGTGTCGGCTATATTGGATTCCAAGCCGTGGCGTCGCTAGGAGCGGGCCAGGACGGGCCTCCCCGGCCTCAGAAAAGCCATAAATATTTTTTTAAAAGAAATAAAAAGATTTATAGAATACAAATTAATATTAATAATAAATGAAGTATTATGAAATTCTTTCATGATGTACGATCACTGATGACCACAATTGAAAATATGGGAAACCCTTCCGTGGAGAGCATGGACCTACTGAATCTAAATTCAAAAGTCGTCATGCCAGAAAAGGTTATAAAAGACCTGAAGAACATCTATTCGCTGGGGAAGGCAAAAATACTACCAATTCATGTAAGAGCGTTTCAAGTCCAATTCGAAGTCAATTGGAGACACCATTCCACGCAACAACCTGGACATGTTTAGCAAGCCTGGAACAGAAAAGACCAAGGCAACAGGGAGGCTGACTGAACTGAAAAATGACAGGACTCTGTTTTCAAGGTTGTATATTGCAAGTCAAACAAGGAAAGGCGATGTTGCTGAATTCTTCCGGTACGACAATCAGTCTACTGCACCGACACTGGCAACTGGAGGTCAAATGCGCCAAGGTGACAGGCATAATCTTTTTGACTGCCTTAGAGGAAATGTGACAAACAGTCATGGTACTTCCTTGGATGTTGATTGCAAAGTCCTTCTTCTTCTTCTTCTGGACCATCCAGCTAGTGGGTGGCCGGCCGCTGTCTGCGACCAATCTTCTCCAGGAACTGTAGGATTTTTGGGGGACTTCGAATATGGTCTTCTTGTTAACGTCGGGGAGGCAGGCTTCTTCTGTGGGTTTCGCACCGCGGGCACTTCAAGAGCAGATGTTCGACGTCTTCTTCGGCCTCTTCATCGCACTCCAAGCCTGCTACCTTCACAGTGACAACCAACCTGATTTCTTGCATTATTTGCACCTTTTGAATATTTGTTTTTGCTCTATTTTCATTCATGTTTAATAAAGCAGAAATGGAGGATTTGGACAATTTTAATCTTCATGTATTTCTTATTGTGGAAGCCTCGTGGAACAAACGCTATTGAAAAGTAGCTGCCAACATAGCATTGTATTCTAGATGAGCTGCACGGCATGTCCTACTTCTCAATTATGAGGTTTTATTTGCCTATTACTTCGAACTCCTTTCTGCTGTGTTGGCATAACCCCACTCTACTCTGCTTCCTGTTATCTCTTTTAGAAGGAGGAGAGGGGGGGGGTGTTCGTTCACAACAACTGACAAGATCTAAGAAGAAGGGACAACGGAGAGGAGAACTACTCGAAACAATGCAGGACATGGCATTACAGAGCCAAATGAAGACCGGATTTCTTGTCATCAGTTCACATCGGCTGACCAGGCGTGTCAGCAGGAGCTGCTGGAGACACTGATGGACTGATATAATATTCAATTAGGAAAATATCTAATTTTGAGAACCAGTGGAGAGAGGGTGCCATAAGGTGGAATTACCTGACGTGCTTTGTTTCCCCCTTCTCTCCTTCTTCCTACTCCCACTCATCCCTGCGCCCCTCCTCTCTCTCTCTCGCTCTTCGCTTTCCCTGCCTGGGGATCATCACAGTTCTAGTCAAGAACAGGCAGCAAGCGGATTGAGCGAGTTACGTTCGATATGGTGGTCAAGAATTAGCCGCTTCCTTGAGTTCGCGTCCCAAGAGGACATGCCTCTCTCATCCTCGACCCCATTGAGTCTGCTCAGTGAGGCGAGGAGAGGGACATGCCGCACTGTGAAGCAGAACAGCAAGCTGTCCTGTGCCAAATAAGCGCGTCGTTGACTGCTGCTAGTCGAAGGAGGAAGGGGATTGAGAAACGTTTTTTGGCGGAGTTGTGATTTTTCTTAATAAACTCTATTCCCCCAAGAACCCCCTCTTCCCGATCATGCGTTGAAGAGATGTCGGAGGAGGAAAAAGAGCAACAGGGGAACGGCGAAGGAGCATTTCCAATTCGTATGCAGCTGCCGAAACGGTGACAATCAGAAAAGCCACATGTAATCGATGTTCCATCGAGATAGAGTACGGATCTGTTCAGAAAGATCGGGAAATTATCATATGGAGGTGATATGGAAGGCATCGCGAGAAAGACAAAACAGGTCTACTGTAGTGGGTCGCGCGTCTGAAAGGCGCGCTTATAAGGTCAATCCGGGCCTCATCGAAAGAGCGAGCACTGTTGAAATCGTTGTTTTCGAACAAGGCAAAGAAGATAAGATTAAATATGAACATTCATTTGCGAATGATCCGCTATCAGTCAAAGACAAACTTTGTAAAGTTTTGAGCAGAATATAGCAATAGTAAAGTGTCTAGTTTCGCCTAACACATAGACATTATCAAGCAGAAATTTGCAAAAAGTGAAACACATGACAATTATTCGGAATTTAAACAACAGTTAGCACATTTAAGAAACACACAAGCTAACTAAAATAGTTTTATGGTGTATGACGCGCCGTTGTAAAACAATTGTCCTTTCAAAGAGGGTTCCAATGCTTTGTTCCTGAGGGCCTCCTTCTCAGACATCTCCATATCAAATCTGCAACAATCTGAAACTTTAAACAAGCGGGAAGGTTGAACTCTTTAGGGATGAATCCCAGAGGATGTAGACGTGTGCTCTTTTATTCTCAAAGCCAAGTGTGTGTCTTTTAGTTTGTGTGCAAATTTCTTTTGTCAAAATTATCACCTATTTCCTCTCTGTCTAATAATGATAACAATGGTTCTGATAATGTCATTTTGTTAATGTTTATCTATTTTGGTTTCCTTAACCTTGTAATACTTTAAAGAGCAATATTTCAGGTATTGTATCTAAATGCACTGGTTTTTTGTCTGGAAAGGTTTCCAATTTCTTCTCGAACAAAGCTGTAACTCCACACATTTTCAAGGTCAATGTGATTTAAAGAGTTAATAGTCTGGGTGACCCAGAAATTTACTATACATTGGGAAAATTAAAATACATGTCAACATCCTCTGCGATTCATCCCCATTTATCGGGTTGTAATATGGCTGCCCTAGAGTTCAACCTTTCCGTTTGTTTAAAGTTTTAGACTGTTGCAGACCTGATAAGGCGAATCTGTGAAGAGACCCTTAAGAACAAAGCGTTTGAATGAACAATTGTTTTACAGCGGCGCGTCATACAAACTAAAACTATTTTTGTTAACTGTTCTGAGTTTGTATACCCCATAACGGATTCATTACATTTTGTACATATCATCAGGACATTAAAAACAACTACAGTTCAAATCTGGTGTCAATCATCTAAATATTTGATCAAATATTTTTTATTTGATTTGATAAATTATTTGCGATATATTATTATATTAATTGTTTCAATTTCGTTTTATCAACTAAATTTGTATGAATGTCTTAAAATAAACTTATTCGTTTTTTACTTGTAAAACAGTATACATACATAAAAATTAATTTAGTATTTTATTTCATGGGAATTCCCCCTCAATTCAAATTTACCGCCATTGTTTGACTAATTAAAACACTCAAATCAATAGCGGTTAATTTGAAAGAAGGTACAAAGTTTAGCATTAGCTCCGCTTTTATGTGCTAATTGCTGTTTAAATTCTGTATAACTGCCGTGTGTTTCACTTTTAAAATCTCAGTTTGAAATTCTTTTTAATCTCTTTTAAAGCCATACAAACTAATCGCTATGCCTGTTTATGTTTCACTCGCTGAACACAATTAATTATTACATATGTACAAAACCCCTGCAAATAATTTACTATAAATTTTGCTGATGATAATTATCCTGCGCAAATAGCTCTGCCTTTATACTGTACAATGGGCAACCCTTTGGTGTTCTGTGTGAAATCCTTGGTCGACAGGGTCATAAAATATATAATAACCGTTCTGACTGCTTCATCTCACATTGCATCTGTACAAGCTGGTTGTTGACCAGTGAGTATGGCTGGCTGGTTTGTGAAGAGGAGGTGGGAGTCAATTACAGAAAAACAGCATGAGATTTTCTCAGTCAACTCAACTGTGTTGTAGTACAGTGTTTGGCTTATAATTGGAATCGCAGCAAACTAGTAATTTTCTACTACCCTTCTTGGTCTGATTCTCATCTATCGCCAACAAATTTGTGCAGGACCAATGTTACGACTGTCTAACACCTGAATTTGTGTGTTGTTATTTTGTTTCAGGATAAAATCGTTTGCAGAGAGAATCAAGGAAATATGAATTTTTATTTCCTACAGCCCATGTTGCAATGACGTCCTCGAGCACCAGCAGGGTCGGGCCAATCGCTGCATTCCTATGCCTGGTCATCGCTTGCCTGATTGGTCGGCGGCAAGTTTCCAGTCAGCTGACTGGTCGGAATTACAACTACAGCTACGCGGTTATGGAGGAGTCTGCAGTGCCCCTCTTTCTAGGCAATCTGGTTGTCGACCTCCGACTTCACCGGCTCTTGTCATCCGACGAGTTGTCCCGCCGCTCCGTCGAGTTCTTCCCGTCGGCCCAAAAGGGGCAGCAGTACTTCGAAGTAGTCCGCCAATCGAGCCTATCCCAGCGCCTTCTACTCAATCGGCGGTTGGACCGCGAAGCGGTCTGCTCCACTCACGACTCCCAGACGCTGTGCCGTTGTGGTCCAGATGGCGGTTGCTATCTGATGCTCAGCTTCGCTCTGCTCCCATTCGATGTTAGTTTGATCTTCTTCTCCATCCGCGTTAACCTCACAGACACCAATGATAATCCGCCCATCTTCACTCCAGATCGATACTCGGTGTACTTCACCGAAACTGACCCCGAGGGCACCGCACGTCAGATCCCTACTGCTATTGATCGTGACTACGGTCATAACGCAGCCCTCCACTACCGGATCCAGAGCTACACCGACCGGTTCCGACTGGACTGGACCTCGACCAATCAGGTGCTCCGTATTCTGCTCCGCCGTTCGCTGGACCGGGAGACGGATGAACGCTACATCCTTTATGTGACCGCGATCGACGGCGGGACCACCCCACTAACGGGCCAACTCGTTCTCACCGTGATCGTCTCGGATATCAACGATTCGCCGCCCGTCTTCGACCGCCTCTTCTACAACGTAACCATCTCCGAAGGCGCCCCCCTCGGTTCCAGTGTGGTTCGCGTTGTCGCTCGCGACTCCGACTTCGGCAACAACGCACGAGTTCGCTACCACTTCGACCCCGATCTGTCGCCGGCAGCTCGTGATGTCTTCGAACTCGACTCGGAGATCGGCGTGATTGGGCTGCGGGGCCGTTTGGATCGAGAGTTGGTCCAACAGTATAGCCTGCTCGTGATTGCCACCGATCAGGGTTCACCGGCCAAATCGGCCACGACGACCGTTATGATCCGTGTCTCGGACATCAACGACAACTTACCCAACATTCAGTTGACGCTGGAGGCCGCGGTGCGGGAGAATCGACCGGCCAATACGGTGGTGACCACCTTCACCGTCTCCGATCCTGATCGGCTGGAGAACGGGACGGTCCGCTGCTCCATTCAATCACTGTCCTCCTCCGACAATGATAACAACCAGAGTCACTTCGCCGTCGCGTTTCTCTATCCCAACGATCCGCAGACGTACAAATTGGTCACAAGGGTGGAATTCGATCGTGAGCGGGTGAGCAGTGAGAACGTGACAGTCCGGTGTTGGGATCAGGGCAGCCCCCGCCTCGAGGCTAGGAGGACGGTCCGAGTGACCATCGCCGATGAGAACGACCACAGACCGGTCTTTGTGAAGGATCTCTACTCGGCGGATATCGCGGAAAACAACCCGCCCGCAACCTACTTGCTCACTGTGAGCGCCACCGATCCCGACCTTGGCGAGAACGGTCGAGTCGAGTACTTCCTGTGGGACAATGTGACCTCGGCCGGGTTCACTATAGAGGCCAACATCGGAGTGATCCAGGTCAGCCTCCCCTTGGACTATGAGGCCAGGGACACGCGACAGTTCGTCGTGGGCGCGCGTGATTTCGGAAATCCGCCCCGCACCGGCACCACCACCGTTTTCGTACGGGTCAATGATGTCAACGACGTCGCCCCCGTACTGAACACTTCGGGGCATTTCTCTGTCAGAGAGGAATCGCCCATCGGGACAATTATAGGGCGCATTGAGGTCAGTGATCCGGACAGCGGGCCTGGCGGGGTGGTCACGCTCTTTTTGGGTAACACGGACAATTTCATTCTCGTCCGACCCGGACGTCTGGCCACCAGGAAATCGTTCGATAGAGAGTATAAGGTGAGATACCTTTTCATTGGCTGTTTCAAATTTAAAATTATTTGTACAAAAGATGAGCTAGAACATATCTGACCAACGCTTATTTACTGCGACAAACTTAGTATTAAAAATTGAAGTGTATTATTGTGTAGTACACTTTTTTAAAATAATTATGCCAGCAAAATTTACACAAAAATAACAAAATAAAAACATCAAAAGTATACAAAGATGAAAAAAAACTGCTAAAAATCTGAGTCTTAAAAAGACAAAATGAAAGTGTTGAATAACTGTTTACGAATGACAGTATTTTAAAATTGAATGACTACAAGCATTTTAGTGTTTACATATGTAAAAGAAATTAATGCTATGCCAAAATCTAGAAGAGAGATGTTCCAGAAATACAACACTCTTTTCCACTGCACAATTTAACCCCAATACATCAGAAGTCTAAATAAGAAACAGTTATATGAAAAAAATGCACCTTTAAAATGATCAAATGAAAATAAATAAATTGATACATTAAGGAGGTCACCTAGAGAGAAAGTTTCTCCTCCCTCTGGTACGCCTATACATATAAAGGACTTTTTAATTTAGAAATGTTTTCATTACAGTACAAATTAGTTCAGTTAAGGGTATGCTTTTTTATTTTTTGGAATAATTTACATTGTTATTATATCTATTAATTGTTTAAGTGAACATTAATTTACGAATTTTTGTCCTGGTGACAAATAAAAAATACATAATAACATTAATTGAATGAACTTCGAGAAACGTTTCCCATCATCAGGCAGGAACAAAATAAAAAGATCTACAGGATGTCCCGAAAGTAACTTACACATTTTGCTTTCCTAAAATCGTGAAGATTTTAGCTGAAGCTAAATATACAAAGTGGATGTGTTGTTTCAAGACAATTTGCTCAATTCAATGAAATCAAAACTCGATCTGTGATCCAATTTGCTGCAAATAAAACCAAATAAGGCCGCCAAAATCGACTAGGCCAAATATAAGGGTGTCAGCGTCATATCTGCAAACTCAGTATACAAAAGTTTACCTTGTAATCAGTCAGTAAAGGATCACAGCTAAAATGAGGCTGTGATCCTATTTTTTCAATTTTACTATATTTAGTAGTCGCATGTATCATCCAGCAACACTTCAAGCGGCAACAGTGGGGTTAGGGGCCCAGGGTGGGGTATATTTAACAAAAGTTTGGTCTGGCGAATATTTAGCGGTTGAAAAATAATTGTTTAACGTCCGGAAATCCAGAATTATTGAATTGAGTTAAATCAATAAGAATTCCATAAGAAATATAGGAAATCAATAAAACAACCGTCGACTAGACCGTCGACACGACTGGAAGCCTTCCGACCGTCGCTCACTCAGCTGTGATTCGTTCTGTTTCTTGCACCATACTGTATAACTTGCTCTTGTACTGTACATACCACTGCACACAAATATACGTTTTCTGTTAGCGAACGCATCTATTTTCGCTACATGCTATTTGTTTACGTTAAACTAACCAGTATGGATCTTTTTGGAAGTGGGGTGTCTCTTGACAGCGTTAGTGATCTGTTTGAATTGTTTGGACACCGATGATCTACTAGAAGAGGATGAAATCGTGGATGGGCGCTTTGGCAACACATCGGCGGACGAATTGACTTACCTGACAAAGAAACAGTTTTCCGAAACAACATCAAAGAAAATTATCTCGG
>JAUYWV010145733.1:0-10347 GCA_032274565.1 Nematoplana nigrocapitula | reverse complement strand
ATATTTTGCTGTTCTGTAACCAACTAGCCAATTTTTTTTTCATGCCATAAGATGACCTCGTCACTGATATTCCTGTTTTATGCATGTTTTCTTTTTTGTTATTATGTTACTAATAAACGTTCCTCTCTCTCTCTCTCTCTCTGTACCGGTAAATCAATATTCAGTCCGAAACGTCATCCAATCAGAACCATTAAATAACAGGATTATTTTAAAGAAGCTAACTATTTGGTGTGCTAATAGTTAACGAACCCATATACAACAATTATTTACAACACATCGAAAATTATTATTTTGTGATTTTCTCCAGTTCTTTGATGTATTACTGTGTCAACTATAAGTCATAGCTCAGCTATTTTCTGGAGCTTAAAAACACAACAGTTTCCTGAAAACGTGAGCTGTTCTGAGAATAGATGGCCGATATAACTGCACACTTGGTTTAATGCCACGCTTCTTGAGATGGTTTCAAGTGCACCAATCACAATGTAACTTTTCAGGTGTTGTGAATGCTGTTATTCTAAAATCCTTGGTTCTGATATTATTCCACCTTCATTTCTTCCGTTTTATTGCTGCGCGTCAGAACGATGTTTCATCTTGAAGTTCTTCCACATGACAATAATGTTTTCAGGCACCCTGCAGGCTACAGTGGCTGGGTATCCAGACCATGTCAATGTACTTCTCTTCCTTAATAGCTCTTCCGATAGATGTTGCACATCACTGATCAGTGAATTGTTGGTTTTATTGACTTACTTGATAGTTTCCAGGATCGATTGGCTGTGGTCTGCTGGTACAGCTATGTCATTTAGTGTCCACTCCTGTGTATCTTTCTGGGCTAGGGTAATATCCGATCGATTATCATATTTTTATTCTCTGCGACTGTTGATCATACCACTTGTCGTTACAATCTATCCCGTACTTCTTGAACATCTATCAGCGTACAAATATAGCTATCTTGTAGTTCCACTTCTTACATCCACTGACAATGTGTCGTGCCATTTCGGTGGAATCTCCAAACAATGCTGTGTACCCAGTGGTGACTCTGAAGATTGATATATGCTGTGCTTAATCGATTTTGTTCCTTATGCTTGTTCCTAAACAGCTAGAATCAATCCTTCGGTTTCCTTTTTCAAAATCGTTCTTAAGACAACTCCAGGAATCTCCCACAGCTACATTGATTTCTGTCGCTCAAACTCTCCATTTAGTACTTTCTCTTATATGTTCCTTATTTTCTTCTCTCGCTTCTTCTTTTGATAGTCCTGGGTAATCTCATTTTACATTCACTTTCTCCTTAAAGTGGCCTGAGGCATCCACTCTGCTCTCTCTTTCTCTCCCTCTCGCTCTATCTGAAATAACCATGTATTTTTTTCTCTTCTTCCATACGCACTCCTCAGTGTTGTTCAGTACTCTTCATCCTTCCCTTCGTGGCCGGTCCAGTCTCGCAACATTTCTTCTGCATGGTATGAAGACACCCAATCAGTGACAAGATTTTCGTAGTTCTGTTATTCACGCTCACTGGCTCTTCTATTCTCTAATTTTACATACGCGTCTTTTTTCAAGTTAGGCGTGTAAAAACTAAAAATATGTCCTGATGAGACCACTGGTGATCGGTAGGGGAACTTTTAAATTTTAAAATTGGCCAACTCAGTCAAACTTGGACAGACTCGTGAGTGGCACCATTCGAACTGGCTCGATAAGACTGGATCAGCGATCGAGCTTTGACGCGCGTTGAATGGCATTAGAATTTTTGCAGAGAGGGCCAGTTGTTTGAAAGCTATGTTATGGTTTTATATATTAATTGAATCAACCGCCAGAGTCTTACATGATTTTATTGGTACTTAATGTAAGCAGGTAGTCATCAGTCATGTTGTTTTTAGAAATTGTTTATTTTTTAATTTAGTAATTTTGGATTTCCACGCGCCTTAAGAAACACGCCTTTTATTGACATGAACCTTTATCAAGGATACCAATATGTTTTCCATAGATTTGTTATACGTTTATACAGTGGAGCTATCTCCAATCTCTTATTAACTTGTGTTGGTACACGCAGAAAGCCTTTTAATTGAGTCATGTTGGTACAAAGGGTAGTTATCCTACTCATTGGTAATGTTTACTACATAGAAATTGTCTATTTGTCCATTTTAGAAAGGGTGGAATCGCACGAAAGAGAAAGTATCAGTTTCCTCGTGGAGAGTACGTTTATATGATATAATGTATGAATATATTTTCTAAAGCTGTTATATTTTTATAGATTGCATGAACAGTACAACAAAATATTTTTTGTTGGTACCCCTAGAAAGCCATCTTAATTGATTTGAGATTGTACCCTTATGTATTTATCTAGCAATCGGTAATGTTTATTAGACTTTGCTTATTTTTAAATTTTAGAAAAATTGAACTCGCACAAAAAATCAGGGTACAGTCTGTTTATAATCAGTACGTTTATCGAAAATATAAATGTGTTTTCTATTGGTCGGTAATACTTTTATATATTGAATCTAACCCTAAACTCTTCATTGTCATGTGTTGGTACCATTTCCGAATCCACAATACCTTCACTATAAGCGTACCACGCCTACAGCCCAAGCGTTGATTCCAGTGGTGATCATATTTCCATTATTTAGTTTTGATCTGTATAACCTATTTACTTTTTGGGAATACTCAAATGTTACCTCAACTGCTCATTAATTATCTTTCTC
The DNA here is from genome assembly GCA_032274565.1 of Nematoplana nigrocapitula. Lineage (NCBI taxonomy): Eukaryota > Metazoa > Platyhelminthes > Proseriata > Nematoplanidae > Nematoplana > Nematoplana nigrocapitula. Next base: position 7,654 of record JAUYWV010145733.1, on the reverse strand, counting down.
TTTCTTTCATATATGTGTACACTTTAGATTTCCTTTATATTGCGAGGTCTGTTCTCTACTTTTCAATGCTTTGCTTAATCTTCCTCTTCCAATTTGGTTGTTATTTTTTTTTACTTTTTAGTCTTCTTTTAAATAGATATTCTTTCTGTGGTGACATATGCAGCAAAGTCCAACGAGGATTCAGTTCTGTATTGTTGTGAGTCTGAGTCGTTTTGGCAGTTTCATGACTTTCCCAACTTCTACTCTTAGAGCTTTCTTCTATCATATGACTTCAGCGACGGTAATCATTCTATCTGCGTTATCACTTCTAGATACCTAGCACGGAGAGTAATGAGCTCTGGACTGATCTCTTTCTGTAGCTATTCATCAGGGTATACAATGAGTCACAATTCAGCTGGGGTGATTTCTTCGTCAATGAATTCTTCTTTGGTATTAGACGTTGAATCTGGGTCTGATGTATCTGTGGCATCATGATCTTTGGCTATTTGTTTCCTATCTCGTCTTATTCTACAGTGTTTTTATTCACTTTCTGACTTGATCAGTCAATCTCTTCTCACTGACTAATTTCTTTAAACTTTGTATCTTCATCTGTAGTCCTCCTTTGACCATCCTAGTCTTTCTGTCGTTGTACAGCAGTACCATAATGACGACCGGGCCTGAGCTGCAACCCATAGGACTCTTGTCGGATGCTACAATTTCACCAAGCGCTCCAGGCACGTTGACGTAGTTAAGGTTTGAGACAGACTGGCTTCCCGGTGAGAGCTAACACCCGGATGCAGCTTTATGTCATACCCAGGATATATATCAATATCAATTATTATTTGAAACAATATAATAATTGTCACTATTAATAATAGAGATAATAATGTCTGTTAATCCTTTCCATTTTTGTCTAGTGTCGATGTCTACATGAATGCGGATAGGCTTGGAGGTGCTTTAAAATATACCGGCATTACCAATGAGGTAATCTATATTCCCTGGTTGAGAGCATTTGATCTTAATCCTGATCTCAGTATTTTAGCTATGCGAGATATGGAACAGCCCATTCGATGCCTACTACTATGCCTTGAGGTTCTTTATCGACTGTCGAAATCGGCTGGCCATCTGCCGCCAGCTACAGCTAATGCCATTAATGTCACATTTCACATTCAAACGGTCGATGAATACAACCTCGTTAATAATTGGATAGATGAGAACTGTTGCATAACAAATGTTAGAACCTGGAACGCGGACATTACACTCAGCAATATGGTGAGAGATTTTGAAACCAAAGTAAAAGACAAAATAAATGGCATTTTGGATGATTTGCATGCTGTTATGGACGAGAATGACACTATGTCTATCAAGGTTTTGTCCAGAGTCGGCTGTTTCAATTGTTTCTGGAAATGTCTCGATGCTTGGAAGATAAGCGACGTTGCTAAACATGCACCATTGTGCTCCACGTGCAAAAGTCATACACTTAAAGGAGAACATTTCCGAGTAGCTACTACTAATAAATATTTCTTTGATTGGACTAATTTCTTCTCCTATGATGTCTTTCTGCCGCTGGAATGCGAACTACTTGATATGACAACACTTGATCGAGAAGAGATAGCAAATTTGAATATCAAGCTCATGTAAGTTAGAATTACATTGTTTGGTTGTAAATTTTTTAAAAGTAAATTAGGAAACCAAATGCTTTTGACATCATAATCAGTATAGCATCATCGTCCTACTTATTTAGACACAGGCAGTATATTGGCCATGAATTATCGATAACCTTCATGAACGGTCGTTTTTCAAAGTTTCTCTCGTTTAGCTACCATAAATCATCGTACACACTGAATTATTGTTTTTATCTGTTATGACAATTAAAAGTAAAGTTATATCCAACTATCTTGTATTATTATTATGATAATGTCCAAAAACATGAAAGCAGTCATTAATTGGAATGCATACCCTTGCATTTGAGTACAGCAGTGATTCGGCGGGTCATTGCTTCTCCGTAAGCTCCGCGGTAATTTCCTGCCACAAGACTTGTGTCACTGCCTCTTGCATGTTTTGCGATGAAGTAAGATTCCGTTGTACAACTTTTTTTTTAAAACGACCCAGCAGTTCTTGATACAGTTCAAATCGGGACTGTTTCCTAGCCATGGACCGAATACCTTATATCCTCTCAGCAGCGAGCCATTTCTTGTTTGCAGAATTTTGATCCATTGGGGCACCATCATGTTCAAACACATTGCATCCTTTCACCAGCATAAAAATAGGAACATTTGCCTTGAGAAGTTCCGAATAAATAGTCCCTTTAATTGTCGTACCTGGTGGCATTAACCACAAGCCCCACCGTCTTGCTGCTGAGATGACGCCCCAAATCATGAACTTTGGAGAATGTTTCACCGTTAGAATCGTATAACGCTGATCCATCTGTTTACTCACAGTACGACGAACATGGCAGACGAAAGTAGAATGTTGCGAAAGTATCGTTTCATCTTGAAACATTAGTCTTCGCCATTGATCAACTGTCCAATGTTTATAGTGGTTGGAGAAGGCCAATCGATCTTTGATATTTTTGGCACTGAACATCGGCTTTTTTCCAGGACGGTAGGCACGTAGTCTAGAATTTACTAAACGACTTCCTAATGTTTGTATACTAGGTATAATAGCATTACCATAGTGGATAAGTTCTCCATGTATCACAGTAGAACTGGCATATGGATTTCTTCTAATGGCACGAACGATACTGTGGTCCATCCGGATAGAGGTCATCTTTGGTTTTCCTTTCGCTTTCGCTTTGGGTAGTCGTAGAAGCCAGTCTCGCGTGCCGCTTAATTGTTCGTCCCACAGTATCTATAGATACACGCAGTCGTTGAGCAACATCATCTGGATAGGAATAGCCTTCGTGGTTGAGTGTCACAATTTGACCTCTCAAGGCAGCAGCCATAGGCGTACTAGGCATGTTTTTTACGAAAGCGCTAAACTGAAGAAAATGAAGGATGCGTAAGGCTCATCATAGTACATAGTTTGGTGCCGACAATCCAGTTTGGATATGAAATACAAAATGTTGGTTACGGTTCGCCTAAGTTGTGTCAGCTAAACGAGATATACTTGAAAAAAGACTGTTCATGAAAGTGTACGATGATTTATAGCCAATACGTAGGTTCACATTGATCAGAAGGTTTTCTCTAGCCTGGTTAATCTTTCCGAGATGCCTAATGCGGCTGACTTTTGACCTACGTATCTTTTCTTTGTAGCTTTTATGTTTTGACCATATGTGTTTAATGCGATTGAGTTTAAATTCAGGTCGCTGCGTTTCCAATACGTAGAGCTGTGAATGACAATGAGCATTTTGATAAGACATTCGAGACCGGTATTCCTCGAGAGGAAGATGATTATTTCCCATTGTTTACATCGTTACGCATTAAATGATCTTTTTCTTTTGGTTATATGAACAATCATTTAAGCTGATATTGCTCCAATAACGTGGACGTTTGCCACTTTTGAAGCGGGAAGGCCAAGAAGTGCCTTTGTTCAATTAAAGCTAGTGCCTCTGTTCGGCGGCAGTACAGGTTGAATGTGACATACTTTTCATTCCGCTTATGTTAACTAATTATTTCACCAAATGTAGTCATTTCTGTTTATTCGTTTCCGTGTGCATATCTTCGACCACACGATGTGCCTTCTTCAGTGGAATAAAATTTCCTTTCAAGTAATTATGAATAGAAGACTGTGATATCACTACACCAAAGTTATGCCTCGCTTTGGTACATACAATTGTTCTAATGTTGTATCAGATTGCCTTTGTTGTTTCCTCCATGTTTCTTCGCAGTTGACTCATCTCACTAATACCACTCAAAACCCGCTGGTATTTATAAGGTTACCGCATTTGGGGTCTTCAGTTCATTAATAATATTTTTGCCACCAGGCTGCAATTGAAAAATTATTTTTTCATAGAATTAATATAAACAAACTGGATTTGTTGGTCAGGGAATGAACAATAAACAGAAAAATAAACAACATACACGTAATGCCTGGGAGGAACGATAAAACACGTTATCCTTTATCTAAATAAAAAATAACACGAATCCACAAACTTATAATCAAACAAATTGAATGAACATAAAAAAACCCTGACTGAAATATTGTTAGCGATTTCAGAAACATGTCCAAATTAAACCTTTATAGCATATGGCTTAATCTATTATATCAATTTGATTTTTATAGTAAATTCAAATTCATTGGCAATAAATTTAATTTTAATTTGTTTTTGCAAACAAAACGATTTCATTTTTACGTTTAGAAACAGACCTACAAAAATGTTGTCTTATACACTATCTTCCTAACAGAGCTTGCAGTATAAATATATTTTTTCATGGTCTACATTTTGTTCTGAATAGGCGTTTCAAATAGTTTCGTCTTAGGTTCATATTTTGTGAGTATGTTCAATTCCTTTCCTGCAAAGATCAAGAGCCGTTCAACCATATCAGAGGTGATCTTCAAGTTTAAATAACATAATTATTGATCTGATTATTCTATATAATTAGCAATCAGACGAATTTCTTAGTAATTTCTGGATGATCCATGTGTTTTTGTTTGTTTGTTCTGTTGTGACTTCAGAGATTACTGCGACATACTCATTGTGTCCGATGCTAGCAACGATGGTGGCGGGGCAGTGAACTTGACCACCAATGAGACTCTCTATGCCAACTGGAGCTGGGAACTGACTACAGAAGAGGAGGAATATAAGTATGAGTGGGGACTATTTTTATTGTGCAAAATAGGGGACGATTTTGTCGAATTTTGTGTATTTTGGGTTAGTTTTAATTAGATTTACGGAGGCTCGGTCACTTTTCTTGTGCCTATAATGGGCGATTTTAGGAAGTTTTTTCTGGACAAATTAAGACTGAGGTAGGAAGGCTAACCCAAATTTGGTTTGTTTAGCTTCGGGGAATATTGTGTATTTTGGTTAGTTAGTGTGAATGTGGAGTATGTTTGATTAGTTACAGATGAATTGTGTGTTTTAGTTTATTCCGCAGATCACAAAGTATTTTTACTTAAATTTCGTTTGGGAAAGCTAATCCACCAGAGCAAAAGTGCTGCTCTTGGCTTTATGAAGGGTTAGTACCTGTACAGTTTCTCCAAAGCAATACGTTTAGATGTCTCATGTAGCTTAAATTCTTTTAGAATTACTGTATGTCGTACGAATTTCAAGCTAGCATGCAGTATCTGTTTCTGTTTGGAGGAAGTTAGCCCTTTAGTACAGTAAGGGAAATGAGTATAAGTTTCAGTTTTTCGGTACAGGTTTGCTCGATAGAATGTCAGCAAAGAAACTTTCCCGGAATCTTGCGCACTTGGAGAAGTGTATCACAATTTTGCTTTGATGAATTAACTGAAATGTAGAGTTTTGTTGTGTGGAATGAATTTTTGTTTCGGTTTCAGGTTGAAAATATGTAGGACTTTGTCAGTATAGGTACTGTATGTGGGCCAAAACACCGTAACGGACGTGACATTTTCAGCATGCTTTTTATTTTTAATGTAATTTTAAAGGCATAATACTGTTCTGTATTTTGCATTTTTATACGAGATATTAGAAAAAACACTTTGGCCAACATTATTTCACTCCTTTTTTTAATATAGTGTTTACCACTTTCTAAAATCAAAGTACAAACCGTCGTAACGCACGTGACATGATAAATTTTTTTTTCTAGCAAGGATAAAATGCAAACTTTTGAATTTGAGTTCATTTATACAAACGTAACGACGTGACCATGTCATATTAGCACAGATTTACAGTAAACTGTTCTTCCGATGAGCTGTACAGATTCTACACGACCTTTCCTGGTTCACCGGCACAGATGCAATGTAATTTCTGCGTTCCCTTAATTGTTTTGAACTTCCGTTAAACTTTATCCACCTCTTTCTGTCTTGCTTCAACAAGTTGTTGAGGTACAACAATTAATGTTGTCTTTGTTCTTGGGCTAACATACTCCACAAAGGTGGCTGCACTGTCGACGAGATTACCAAGACGAGACTGGTCTCCTGCAATAGCTTTTAGGTTGCCGCCAATACCATCGACGGCGCCTTTTCGGTGATGTAAGGCAAAGAAGTGCCATATTATCTTGATGTTGAATGCCTTTTTCAATGCTTCAATATGCGAGAAATTGTAATTCTATTTTAATTGAGCGGCGCAACCATCACTAAACACATGAAGTATTGAAAATGAAGTAATTTGTTCATTTGTGTATAGCCTCCGAAAAATGTGTTTCAAATATACATACACTTCTTCCTTTTCATGAACATTGTAGTCAGTGACAACTGCGAACGATGTAGGCATTTTCGACTTCCAGAATACAGCAGGAAATATGGTAATTGAATGGGGGTTCTAATGCGCACTCTGTATCTCGTCTTGTTGTGAGCAAGAATAATTCTAGCAAAAATCAACTTGCAAAACCAACTCCCCATTCTCACGGAGATTCTCAAAAGATTCACTCTGCTGGTCCTTGAGAAAGCAATGCCACTTGAAGCTTTGCAGCTTGTTGGTGATCATTTCAAATATATTCTGACATGTTTTGAAACGATCAATTTTATACATATGCCCTTAGCCTTCAACAAGTGTCTATTCTTGGTGGCGAAGCAGAGTAGAAGATGCAATGAGTTCAAGGGGTAGTTCCAATCGAGGACAGTCGTTACATGTGCTTGACATGCATGCCTCGTCGTCTCCAATGAAACTGACGCAACTAATGATCTCTCGAGTGGTTTTTGGAGCGTCCTTCCATACTGTATTAACACTTTCAATTTCAAATTAATATATTCAGGATGCGCGCAAACATATACGTTTTTGGTATTTCACTAGAGTATTTGACATGCTAGGCTTCAGCTTCTGAAAATAAGAGAGACCAATTTTGATTTCAGGATTTTTCAAGAAAGAGAGGATGTGCCTCACGGAGTAGCATATTCATATGTCTGAGTTGTATTTTTTCTTTCGTATTACCATCCTTAGCCCTGAAAACTCGGTTATCGTTCTTGTCTGGTACTTGGCGGCTAATGGCGTCACTTTCATAAAATGATACCACACTTTCTTTCGTAAGCTCTGACAAGGCAGTACTTCCACGTTGTACTGCTGAAAATACTTTTTTGCTTAGACAATAGCAACTCGTTTCGATGGAGATATGGAAAGAGCTTTCTTGACTTTCTCAGCTGATCCATTAAAAGATTATTTGGACGAAAATGCTTTGCGTGATGGTGAAATGTCTAATATTATAAATACCTAAAACATATCGTAACGGACGTGACGTTTTTACTAGCTTGAATTCCGTGTATATACAATACATTTATGTATTAACTCGGTAACATGAATTAAAACAAGTAACTAGAGATATTTTAATAGCCTGGATTTTAAAAATAAAGAGTTGATAATTTCAAGAAATAACCTTTTCCGCAATTATCGTAACGGACGTGACGAATTCATAACAATTTTCAATGAGGAATAAACTATATTACAATTTGTGATTTAAATAACGTTTTGGACTTGATGTGATATTTAGATATTTGAATTATCAAAAATGCAAACGAAATGTGAATAATTCTAAGCTACCATTACATAAAACTTTAAAATAAACACTTTTACAATGCACAGTTTGTACACCAGAAAACATGATTTAGACCTATCAGTATT
>JAUYWV010145722.1:0-10348 GCA_032274565.1 Nematoplana nigrocapitula | reverse complement strand
GTGCCCCCCCCCCCCGTAGCTACTTGCCTGGAATAAAGTAAATAGAGACACGATAGATAGTACGCAGCCAGTAGTAGACAGAGCGCGGATAACAGGGCAAAGTAAAGTTTATGGTCACTACAAATGATACTGTAGCGATATCACTTATTTTTAAGTAAGTTTTTTCGTTGGTAAGTTGTCACCATTTGTTCATCTTCGGGCTTCATCCATGCTATAAATACGTGGTCCGTAACACTGTACGAGTGACATTGCACCTTCCTGTTAGCCAATCAGTTAAGTCTCTCTTTCACAGAAAAGGGCCTGCTGATCCTACTACTACTGCCCTGGTAAGAACAACGTAATTTTTTGCCATTCGATCCTTAAACACCTATATAATTATTATGACGGCTATTCCCATCTCCAACCACCATTCACTCACCACTTCGTGACAGTTGACGAATGTTTTCGACTTGAGAATGGCGCATCGGTTCTTAGCCCAGGTCTCACGGCCGGGGTTCTTTTCGCAGCCGGTCGGAGGCGGTTTGGGGACGGGACAGGAGCTGCGCATTTTCCAGCTGTTAGCGAAGGCCGTCACGTCTGTTTCTATCTCTCCCGATCGAGCACTGGACACGGAAAACATGAGGCATATGACAGTTACAGCATGTTTAAAGGGACCTTCCAGGCTGGTTAAGGCTGGTGGTCGAGTGGGTAGGAGTGAAACTGAGGCATGATGCTTCTTCTCTATAGGGGCCCCGAACAGCACCGAAGCAGAAAAAAATGGTAGTTCATTTGGTGAACTTACAAAAAAGCCTTGATCAATAAACTGCAGTTTTTAGCGCTTGGTTTTGTCCTAATAACATAAATTTAATGCTTATCTTTAGTCTGCGGTAGTCGAAGAAGCACAATTTACTAAATTTGGTACTTTTCCACTCTCACCCCTCTCCATTTTTCGTCAGCTTCTCTATTTGATTATATTTGTGCAAGTCACTGCAAATAATCAGTTATTGTGGAAAAGCAGCAGATAGTCTGAAGGTCATGCCCTGCTTGTCATTGATTCACGGAAACTAGAAAATGTGAAATTCAAACCGAGCCTCAAGCAAAGGGGTTGGAATCAGTATACTATAGAGTAGACACGTCATTCAATTAAAGATAAAGGATTTCCGTGTAATCTGATTGATTGCCCTTTCGGCAAATCAGATGCGACGATTTTCTGTTTTAAAAATAGCAGTATACTGTAGAGTTTGGTAGGCATGTAGGTTAGCGATTAATTTTCAAATACAATGATTGAACACATTCTCGTTTCATTTTGTCTGTCTGTACAGTTTATACCAGCTAGTTGCCAGTTTGTAAAATATTAACCGAAAATAAATATTCACCGAAATTACATGTTTTGGCGCGCGTGTCTACTCTAGTAGTAGTTGATGTATTCAAGCCTCATTGGCCTCAATGCACTCACAATGGTGGTGGTTCAGCATACGAGCGGGCGCGTTAGGAAAGAAGAATTTGGCCGTCAAAAATGCGTGTAATGAACTATTTACAACATTTGTCATGAGTAGCTTTCTACACTAAAATTTATTGATTAGTGACTAAAGGGAGCTAGCTAAATGTAGTTGACCAATAAGAAAGGTTCTCCATCCGACTGAAATACCGGCAATCGATATCACAACACTTGATCGCGTTCAGCTAATGACGTGAGAACAATTAGATAACAATAGATCTCTGAGTCATTGTACCTTGCTGCGCACAGAGTTGAAAATATGTGCGGTGATGTATATGTAGTACTGTTGTGGGCCAGTTATTAGCTTATTTTATTTGCCCACACAATTGCTAAGAGGTCGTCGTACTTCAAATTTAGTGGCTTCTATGTTATATGAAAAAGACACATATTTCGATTAGACAGTGTTCTCCCACCCATTGCACTTTACTTCTCCAGAAGATAAGGAGGTATCGAAGCGTCGAAAAGAAACATTCTGTCGTTGCAGAAGTCACGAATCTATTGACGACCTTTGGTAGTTCTTCAACTTTCGTCCGCTTTTTCTGCCATCGATCAAATTCACCTTTGATATCTGACAGCGTTCGCGCAGTTCCAGCTTCAAGTCTTCAATGTTTGCCTTGTAGTTCTTTGCAATTTCCTTCACGGTTTCAAAATGTAAAACAATGTCTTAGCTCTCTCAAAGAATTTGACGATAATACATCACAATTGAGTTCATACTTTTCAGCTGCAGCTTGTGCGTTTGTACAGAAAAGGCTTCCTACTCATTTCCTCATTTCTATCTAATACTTTCCATTTCTTCCACAGTCGAAAAAAAACACGGCTACATAACAATTAGTTCACTCTCATTTTATAAATTATAATTGATATTATACGTCATTATCATCACCAAGGCGGTTAACCAGGGCGCAAGACTGGGGCATCAGTGCATCCCTCCTGGTATACCCTGGTCTGACGCCGCCACTGGGCAGAACTCTGCAGCCGCACTTGTTTGCCCCTCTGTCACGGAACGCTGGTTTCTCCTACTACGGACTCACCGCAAGTCATCCGATGGCTGACCGTCGAAGTTACCGCACAGACCGCACACCTTCTTCCTGTACTTGCTCGGCAGAGAGATCTTCAGCGACATAGCTCGATCCCAGCGGAGTTCGATGCCGTCCGAGGTGAACACGATAATGTGGGTGCTGATATCGTCATAGTCGTAGGAGGCGCGGGGCAGGTTGGCCGGCCAGTAGGGGTTCTTGCTGATGATCGGTTTGGTGCCGCGGATCAGGTGGATAATCGTGTCCTGTTCGTATGACGTGGTTGTCAAGGAGAAAGCAGAGAATTATCGAAAAATAGGAAACTGCAGTGCTCAGTTTTGAGCAATGTATACTGTTATCAGGGACGTCCTACGGTTTATCTCTCGTTATCTTATTCCTCTCACTCTACTCTCTCTCTCTCCCTTAATCTCTTATCTTTCGCTTTCTTTCTCACTCTTTTCTCCTGCTCTCTATCTCTCTCACTCACTATCTTTTCTTTCTCTCTCACTCTTATATTTCTCTCTCCTACTATATTATCTTCTTTCTCCCTCTCTTTCCCACTATCTTCCTTCCCTTTTCCTCTCTCTCACTATCTTCTCTTTCTCTATGTCACTCACCGCTCTCTCTCTCTCGCTTGCTATTTTCTGACTTTCACTCTTGTGGCTCTGTTTACTCTCCCTCTCATTTAACTTTCTCTCTCACACACACTCGCACTATCTTCACTTTCTCTCTCACTCTCACTATCTTCTCTCTCCCACTATCATATATTTCTTTCTCGCTCTCTCTCCCTCTATCTTCTTTATCTCTCTTTCTCTCTCTCACTCACACTATCTTCTCTTTCTCTCGCAAAGCTTGATATTGTACTTACATAAAGCATTCTTGTTTTTAAGTATATCTTTTATTTTTGCGACTTTCACTTTTGAAGTCCGTAACACTGCCTAATTTTTCTCAATAATTTTTTTGTATACGCTCATACTACTAATGAGTACTATAGTTTTTCAACAACTATAATACTGTATGGGTCGTAGAAATAGTCGCGCCTAGTAACGAGTCGAATTTACCTTGTAGATGAAACGCACAGACTTGGTGCATGACATCCCTGTGGATCCGCATTCGACATTCTCGGCGATAATACGGAAGGTGCCCAGACCGTCTCGACAGAAGTCTTCCGCCACGACATAGCTACACGTGCCCATGAACTCGAAGTACTTGCCATCGAATGACTCGTAGTGAGGATCACCCCACACGTTGCATTCGCCTGCACAAATAACAAAAGTTAAAGGGAGAATGGCGGCGCTACGCTAATGATCTACTGCCACCTGAATAAGAGAAACACTTACCTCCACACGCGCTGTTCTGGGAGCATTTCCAGGCTCCGTTCAGGCACATACTGGAATAGACAAAACAATCAGTGTCTCTGAATCTAGAAGATGGACAACTATACTCAAAACAGACACATTGATAATGACATGTTGTGGTACGACAGTAGTAAGAGTTTGACTTAATCCAGGCCACCAGCACTACCAGAAGAAGCAAACTCAGGTGTCCTATAGTTACGATTAGTATGTGTAGTTTATTATTATACTTTTTTGAAAGAAATTTATACGTCTTTTTCGTTGATATTATTTTCAGGCCTAAGTTAACTTATTGTTTGGAAGACGATGAAAGACATACAGTTATATTCGGTGAATTATGCAGAGTTAAGCAAGAATTTTTGCCTAGTGTTCAACTGACTAGAAGTGATGGGAGGTAAGGAGGGAAGGTATGACCTAGTGTCAGGCATACTCTTGCTGGTGCGCGAAGATGTGCAGGAACTAGTCATAGTAAAAGTGGTGCATGTAAGCAGACATTTACAATCTCTAAACGCCTACTACTCAACAGTAGTAGCTGGTTGGTTGATATTTCAAAGGGACACCACCATTTCGTATCAGAACCAACATTGGTCAGTTATAATATATTTTACTTCTTTTACGTTTCTCATCACTGTTCTCGATAATGCAAAAAGGTCAATGACCTCAAAAGTGTGAAATCACTTCAGTCTTTACTAGGTCATTCTGGGAAAAAAAATTCGAAATATTTAAGTGAAAGTTTCAGTTGAAGTATACTGTTGTAATTTCCGGTCGCTCGGACGTGTCAGCGCCTTGACATCCCGGAAGGAGGGGAGAGGATATTACGGTATTTGTTAAACTAATGTTTGTACCATTGAGTCTGACAGTGGGCCGGTCCGCGCACGGTGATCTCGTGCTGTTTGTAGGTCTTCTTGTTGTAGTAGCAGGGGCACTTGAAATCTGGAATGCACTTGCCATCGTGGAGTACCTGACGGTCCGGACAGTAGCAGCCCGGTCGGCACTCGGTTGAAGGACAGACCACGTTCAAATTGGAGCAGGACTTCTCGCACTTGCCGCAATCAAACCACTTCTGGCCCTTGGTACAGTAGGCCACACCTGTGCGGGGAACGACAGAGAATTGAGGATGACTTTCGCTGTCATAAGAAACAATACTTTCAAGAGAGAGAAGTTGGGAGAACGAGAAGTGAGAGAGAGAGAAGTGAGAGTAAGAGAGAGATGAGTGAGTGAAGTGAGAGTGAGGGGAGAGAGAGAAGTGAGAGTGAGGGGGAGAGAGAGATGAAAGAGGGGAGTGAGTGAGTGAGAAAGAGAAAGAGATGGAGAGGGAAAATGGGGATAGAGATAAGGAGAGCGAGCAAAAGGATAGAGGGGAAAAGAGATGAGAGAGAAAAAGAGAAAGAGAGGGGCAGACAAATGGAGAGAGAGAAAGAGGTGAGAGAGCGGGGAGAGGAGAAAGAGGATGGAGAGAAAGAGAGAGAGAGCAAAGAGTGGGAGAGGGAGGACAGCGAAGAGAATTGGGAGAGAGAATAGAGAAAGGACAGATAGAAGAAGGAGAGGGGGGAGAGGATAGGAGTGAGAGAGAGTGGAGAGAGAGAGAGAAAACTATCATTGGTTACCACACGTAAGACTGTACTTTGTGGTAGATCAAAGCATTATGATATTGAACTGCTGGTAACATCACATCTGTACGTCCCAAAAATTCCCATTTCAGTTTTCATTTTGTACAATGATGTCGACTGGATAAATAAGGCCTCACCGACACAGCTGTCTTACAACTATTTCGGAATTTAAAACGCCCGAAAAGAAATAAACTCAGTCCGACGTTAAATAACCTTTCACTAGCAAATTTTCATTATAGTACTGCAGATAGGTGAAATATTTGGTATATATAGAATTGTGGGTTTCGTGAAACAAGCATGAAATTTGGTAGACAATTAAAAAAGGTGCTAGAAAAGATATTTGTCTATAGGGCCTTTCCAGATTCATTCGATCGATGAGCGGCTGCGGGGCGCCTGCCATTTTACAAAATGGCTGCGAAAATATGTTTGTTTCATCAAACCCACAATACTTTCACCTAGCTGCAGCAATATTATAGAAAGGTTTAACAAACTAACCTTCACAGTTTTTCTTGGTGCACTCCCATTTGCCCGATTTGCATGTGCAGATGTTGCAGCGATCCTTTCTCACCGAGTCAGGCTTGTAGAAAACACCCATGTATTCGCAACGACATTCCGTCTTCTTGACACACTTCCCCGTACTTTCGTCCATGGTTTGACCCTGAGAAAATGATGGGGCATGAATTTCGATTGGATAATAAAATCTATCAAAATCAGTGAAATAACTACAGAGAAATGGAAGACAATATCACTAGTGATTTTTTGTTTGTTAGGCAATAAACAAAGTCTGCCAAAAAATAATAGTTATATATTCAGATCGAAGTTCTGCTACATAAGCCAAATCGGTCACATTCAATGTTCCAACGTTTCATACTCCAGGGCCTGATTTTCTCTCCAGTTTTCGAATTTGGTACTCCACCAGCCCTTATGGACTTTATCTCACATGCACGTGAATGAGTTTCGAATGCAACTATTCCGCATAGTGGCGAGGCTGAACACACTTACCGGTGGACATTGACATCCATCAATGCATTCTTCTTTGCAATCCGCATTTTGTAATTGACGACATGACGAACCACAGTTGGTACCGCATTCGGTGTGTAACATTCCCTTGGGACATTGGGGTGCTGAAAGTGAATGTCAATCTTAAAATCAATGTTTAGGAATATAGTGTATTCTTTAAATAGATAATGCACATGCACATTTAAGTCTATTTGTAAATAAAATATGATTTTAAAAAAACTACTCAGATTTTTTCGAAATAGAGCATACCAACGAAAACAGTTTTAGGAGAGTTGGATAGAAATGTATGTAGATTAATATAGATCGAGAACGTAATGAATACAGAATAAATAAAATTCAAATATATGGCATTTAGTTCATTCGACAGTTGAAAAGAACTTCATTATCCAAATTGTGAATAAGTGCACCGGACAGGTCGCAAACGAATTCGTAACATATGGAATTGTAGAGATTATCAGGGAATTTCAGAAGTATGACGATGACATATGCCATGATTCGTTAATTAATAGAATATCTACTATGTATTTCATTTTATCAATACATATTGTATATTTTTCAAAAGAATACTGAAAAATTAAAAAAATTATTCTCTCAATTGTGTTGAGCACCAAACCCTGTTATCAGTTTTACAAAAGTTTTCATAAATTTTAATTTGCAATAGCTGGTCCGGTAGAAAAGCCTCCCCCATTTTACAGGTTAACAGAAAGACCAATTGGCAAATGTTATTCAAAACATTTCAGAATAATGTTTTAAGTAAGGGGATACACCCGGCGAATCATCAGCGTGTAAAATCCACCTGACAAGTCGATCAGGTAATCCCAAAGCAGAAGCATGTTTACTGGCTGAACGTCTTTGAGATAGAAAAGCAAACTGTCTCACAGCATGGATTTTCTGCATGCAGTTCTGCGTTCAGTCTATGATCCTGAAAGTTTTAGTTCATAGCGATATGGATTTTAGGTCCACCTTGAAGTGAATACAAAAATCTCTCTGCGTCGCAATCACAGACAGGTTCATTATTTTTTATAAATAATGTAACAACAAATGCATGGTGTCTTCTTCTTTGGTTCTCTGCCACAAGGCAGATTTTAGCTGCGCCATCTCCTTCTCTTCTAAGCAATCCGCTTCACAGCAGCGTACGGTCTTCCTTCATGTAAATCGTCCAGCATCCCCTTTCTACGTCTCCCTTCTTCCTCTCGTCCCAGGCATTCTTCCCTCAATCACTTTTTTGAGAAAGCAGTCACGGCGTAGCACATGACCCATCCCACTTTTCTGACCAGTAACCGTTCTTCAGAGACTCTTCTCAATACATCTTCATTTAAAACTAAACTCTCTCTGTCCAACTGATCTCTTTAAATCGCCGCCAGAACCCCTTTTCGTAAGCCTCCAATCTCTTAACATCTCCCGCCTTCAAAGTCTACGATTCGGCTCCATATACAGAAGTACGCTCACACTAATGTTTTTACTAGCCTCTTTTAAATGATCCAGGCTTGCGTTCTTAGTTACTAGCATTCTGTTCCTGTTTAAAGCTTCTTTAGCCATATTGCTATTCTTATTTGGATTTCTAATTCACACGATCCATCGCTTGTCAGCGACCTGTTCTAGTTGTTCCCCATATACCCTTATGCTCATCACCTCATCACTGGCCTTACTAAAGTTCATAACTTTCGTTTGCTTCGAGTTGATGCGCATGTCGTATTCTTTAACCACTCTGCTCAATCTATCTAAGCTATATGAAGACATTGTTACCTTCTGCTTTGTAAAATATGGGATGTTTTCCTGCCAGACCCTGTGAAATGATTCAGTTTATCTTTTAATGATTATAAAACGGAGTAGGTTTCAGTTATCAAAAGAAATATATACATTTCTTCCAAACGTATTGCACTTTGTTCCGATAAAGCTTTATCAGCTAGTGGCTGTAGTTATTGCGACGTACATACTTAAATAGTTAAAGAAATCATCAATTTTACATCAATTTTGCTGGAGCATAAAAATGCATCTGACTACTAATGATAACTCTGTTGTGAAGACTGATTAGAACAGGAAAATATGACCGTGTAGTCGCGTCATAAATGGACATCTACATTTGAATTTTGTAGCAATCGCACTGCGGCAGGAAAAGTTCTTTATTTTATATGGAATGTTACGTTCTGTTTATAAAAGATTCGTAAATATATTTTGTATTACTGAAATTATAAGCTAGTAGTATACAATGCAATTAACATTAGTGTTTTATAGGTTTTGAAACTTTTTAACATCTAGCTGACTAAATGTTAGTAAGAGATACTTATTCACATACGGCACAAATTTTTATTCCTCCACAGCAGAATGACGTTCTCCCTGGCGCACAGTCTCGCGTAGGTGGCAAAAGCGGCACACTCGCAGTGCATCACGGAACCGCTCCTCCGCAGACCGCAGTTGCACACATCGTGTTCACATTGGTAGCGGAACTTTTCCGCATTGATGAAATCGTGGCATCGTTTGAATTCGCCTGCGCAAAAGTAAAAAAATATATAAACCACATGTCACATTTCCCCAAAGTTATCGTGTTTGCAAAGACGTTAGATTCAAAATTCTGATTTCTTCGTCACCATCGAAAAGCTCAAAAGGCTATGGATATCCGCAGTTATTCTATTTTTTTATGAAATTATTGAAAAAACATTGACTAAGAGCGCTATTGTTTGGACTTAAACAGGTTCTATTTCAAATTTGTCTTCTTTTAATGCAACGCTCCTCAAATTAATGACTCAACAATTCCTTAGTTTGAAAATACAGCTGATGGTCTGCTGCAGATAAAAATGCAGGTCGTCAGATGATAACTTGAGAGTCTGGCTGTTTCGGGCATTTAATATCATTACAGTACTCTCTGAATTTGTCAGATTTATAGTTTTTTTACTTACGACCCTCTTAGAATTATAGTTACTTAAGAGACTATACACCTCTTCAGCAGTAGGGCGAGTACACTAATGGAATATACATTCTTCCATTAATTACGGCTCTGGTGATATTCAACCTCGTCGTCCCCAGTGACACCTGGAAGATCCGGTATAGGACCAAACGAACCCTTTCGGACCGTTAAACACTCGGCCGACACAACTGGCAGCTGACTTCTCATGGTAGGGGTGTTCCGCTGCAGCAGAAAAGTGCTGCGTTCCCTGGGAACTCCCCTTCCCACGCTGACGCGTTCCCTCGACCGGGATTTATAATAACAACAGTAATAATGTAACGTTCAGTGTCTCGACGCACACGCTGTCTTGGGGACAACCCTGAATGATGGTGTAAATAAACGAAGGCTTCGGGACATCTTGCTTAGGCACGAGCATACGTGTGATGTTCTGTGAAAGTTGTACCTTCTGGTTAAATTGGGACTACCCTTCTGAGGCCCATAGTACTGTAGAAAGTTGGGTATCGCTTGGGTGAGGGCTGGTGTCCACCTCAGTTGTATATTAATCACACAACCTCATCTGGGTGATATTAAACAGGTTAGCATCCCTTCTGAGACACTATCTATGCCCAAGTTAGAGGAATCCGTATCGGTGGACTCGCATCTGATAGGGTTCCGACTCCTCTGAGGAGATTCGGTGAACAACAACAACCAGCGATGCGATGAGAGGAAATTAATTCCAGCCGAGCCGGGACTCAAGCCGACTACATTTACTGAGCCGCCTCAAAATCATTTACACGGCGAACACAATCCAATCACACATATTTATATTTGGGTTTTATTCAAATTGTACAATTATAACATTTTTACGAGTCTATTTAGGGATCCTGAAAATAAATCACGCTTTGCATCTAGTATAGGGGTACCCAGAAAAAATTGCCGTTTTTACACTAATTATGCTGTTATTTAAAAATCTATATCTCTGGATT
>JAUYWV010145711.1:0-10348 GCA_032274565.1 Nematoplana nigrocapitula | reverse complement strand
GGGGGGGGGGGGACGGAAGCGGACGGATTATACGGAGTGGGAGAGATGTTCCTTTTTAGCTGGTGCGAAGCAGGTGTATGTGTGTAATTAGGTGGTTTTCACTTCCACTCTCGTCGAAGTCCTATTAATTTATCCAGATAACACCGACTAAGAATTGTGAAGAAGTGCTTTGTACATTTAACCTGAATGCGGTTGACATTTTCGAACGGTATATAAACTCCTTGATGTTGACACATGCAGAAGTAGGAAGGCGCAGGAGATTCTGCAATGTATTTACATCCATAATGCCAGACAGGTTTTGTAGAAATCAGTCCGTGCCTGCTTAATATTGTGGAAATAGTCGAATTGTATCTATCCGACCATCTTTGTTCTGCTTAGTGTAAATAGAAGAATACATTTATCATGCACACCGCTGTTTTTTTCTGGTTGTGGAAACTTAATAGAATCCCTTTTATTGACTCGATGCTGTCTGGCGGACGCAGTGGCGGGAGAGAGAATTAAAGTGCATAGAGCACGCTTTGGAATCTTGACTGATTTATTGGTTTTTATTTTAAAAAATGGGTGTTGTTGAAAATCCATTTGTCATGGACACAAAACAGCTGGGATTCATTTGACTGTCTGGTGCTCAGCTCTTTGTCAGGCTTATGGCGAAAGTTGTTTTTGCTAACGGAATCCTTTGATCGACCAGTTTACAGGAGAACACCGTAAAGCAGGGTTCTAAAATATTTTTTGTCTCTATAGGAAATTTAATACCCGATTATGCTGGTCACCATCAGCCTACTGTCATCTGGGTCTGCCTCATTCCCCACTTGCTTTCACCATCTGTCGCTGTCCATGCCCGGATTTGATGTCCGCAAAAGCGTAGCATGTGTCGCTTCCTTCTCCCCAGCTATATGCTGTAATTCCGAACTCCTTTTCGTAGCCAGTTTCAACTGCTAGCATTCTTTCTATTCATTCTCATTCGTATTACAGCGCTTTACAAAGTTCAGATACATTATATCTAAACACAAATATATTCAGCGGCAGCTGACCGTAGGAAGAAATGCGATGACGACTAGACCAGTTGGAGTTCTCTAAGCGCTCGAGTTGAATTATGGAGGAAGGTTAACAGCGATGTGGCGTTGTTGATTTGAGCTGAACCATCATTAAGAGAAACGAGGAGGAGCATGTTGTGCCGTGAAGACAGGAGGCAAGATGCTGATATCGGTAGACGGGGAGATCAGACTTGAGTTCTTCCGTTGAGACTGCTGAAGGGTTTTCGTATAGTAAATGCTTGTAGTATATAGGGCAGCCTGTACTGATTAGTATGTTATTAGGTCTTCTGCAGCATTAACTTTCCCTATATACTGCTCCACGCATGTACTGTGTATATACATATGTCTTCTCACTGTGTATTGCTCAGGACCCGGCCGATATGGATTGGGTGTCCGTGCGCAGGTCTTCCTTCGGCAGAGCCGGATCCAGTCCGTCCATATCTTCGCATTCCTCGCGTCTGGGCGGCGGTCGACGGTCCTCCTCAGGTAATTCTGACCCATCTGTCACCTCGTTCGAGGTTGAAAGACTCTTCAGCTCGAAAGGCCTTGCACATTAATCAATTTTGTAACTCGTTGTATTTACAAATTACTAAAATGTGAAAATTGTTATGAAATTTGGCAACAAACTACAATGTGAAACTAAATTCATTAAAAAAATAATTGCACCTGCATGGGATTTTTTAGTATTTGTTCGTCGCACAAACAGATTTTCAAGCCATCATAGAGAACAAACTTTAAAGATATTTCTCAGGGATAGTGAAAGGTGTCTTTGTTTATTTTCCTTCAAAACGCATTCACCATCTGCACTGCCAAGTCTCATCCGCACCGCCAACGTAGATGATCGTCAGCTTATCTTTCCATCCTCGCCCCACCCCTCCTGCGTGAACCGGGCAATCTGAAAACATCTGAGGATGCTGCCCAACGCCGCAAATAGCGTTGCGTGGAAGGAAGCTTCTGATTGACCTGATAATTGTGCTCGCACACACACTCGCACCTCGCCGCACTGCGAATCGAAAATTCATTACTCTAAACACGCCCACGTGAACAAACAGAGATTGAAAGAGAAATAGCCTGGTGGTATAGTTTTTCGTGATTGTGTTCCCATTGCGTCCGTGTTAAGGGGAGTGGGCTGCGGGGTTCTCTTCTTCGCTTGCTGTCAACTCATTCATCATTGATGAATAATTCTGTCAACTCCGCAGTCCTTTCTGCCAATCGCTGCCGAATTTTCAAAAGAAATGTGGACTCAAACCGACGTTTATTCTCAACTACAACACTCGCCAATCAACTTGACGTTAAGATCAAACTATTGGCCAACAACAATCCCGATAGATCACCCAAAAATATTTATGCTCAGAAAGTCAACTTTTATTGGTCTCTGGCTGAATCTTATAGTGCTCTTTGTCAATTTCACTGGAAAGTCAGGGTCATTTATTGGTAGTTTTCATAGAGCCTTTCTTATCTGCTCATTGTGTAAGTTTTTTTCATACTGAACATTTGAATATTAAAGCTATTATTAGTTCCAGTGATCGGTAACCTGCTGTCTTGTTTAACTAATTATTGGTTTCCTTTATAGATAAAAAGTTTCATTTTACAATCTCTCGGAGTCGTAAAGTCAAATCTTTGTGGAGAAAGTTTAATCTTTCTTATCCCATGTTTTAAAGTATCTAGCTATTTTTCTCTCAAAAACTAATCGTCGTGCAATGCTTTGATGTCCTTAGTTGCTCTGTTGATCGGATTGGAGTTTTTTTGTTCTTGTTCTTGCAGCATTAGCGATTTTAGGGCACACCTGACACGAACTCTGCATCAAGGAAGCACATCAGTATTTAACAAATACAGGGTCTATTTTCATTTGTGTGTTGTTTGTACTCTTGTGTCACACGATTTAAATGTTATCGTATAGTTACATTTTCTCTGACAAAAGACAATTCTTTGACGAAATATTTCAGAATAAATAACGTCTCTTATATTATCGATTTTTATTCTTTTTTAAATTTTGTAGTTTCAACCTCTTCCACAAAGAGTTTTAGGAAGGGAAACATAAGAACAGAATTCTGAAGCGCTCCTACTAGCCAGTTCACTGTTTAATGATGGATCAATTATGGGAGGCCTCGTCAATCCAGTAGAATAGCATTATATACGTTCAAACTTTCTAAATACTGCAGTTTGTTTCGTTTAAATACTTATAGCTCTATGGATTGTAGTAGTTTTTTGATGAATATCTGTATTGTTTTGCATGATATCGCCTTCTCAAATGGGCGCAACTAGTGAAAGATCCGGAGTTTTGTTTCGCCATTTTTCTATTTCTACATTCTATTCTGTGCAAAACCCAACTTGCCTACGAAGTAAACTGCATCTGTCCCGGATATTCATTGTCAGTTTAATCGCGAAAGCTATATACGTAAATGCGTGTTAGTTTCGACGTGTGACCCCTTTGGTCTATATGTAATTCGTGTAGTTGGCTAGTAAAACCAACTCATTATGTTTGAAAATTAAAGTATATATAGATGATTGGATACTCGATTCTGTAGTTATGGGGGCGGTCCTAGAAAATTAGTTGTAACAGATACTAGAAACGGTATAACCCAAAGAAAAAGAAGAGAGCGTCCTTCTAAAGTTATGGCGTCAGTGAAAGTGCACATATCTCCTATAATTTTCAAAGGTCATATAGTTTACTTTAAGAGGGGAACATTCGACAGCATCTGTCCCCCATATGAATGATTATACGTATACAGTTCAGACTAAAAATAAGTATATAAACTATACCTGGAATAAGTCAAAAGGACAAATTTTATCTGTTAATACCAAGCTTTGGTGAACGATTCCACAAGGAATCGATAGGATACGCAAATTTTACGAGACTAAACATGATTTGAACACATTACACGATGAGTTAAAAAGTATAATCCACAGCTTTGATATTATCAAGGTGTTGATTTTCCTTGTAATTCGTCTTGAGAATTGCTACAAGCACATAATATGTCACATTTGTTTTCATTTTACCTCCACGTATAGCGCCAATACACGATATAATTCCGCATCGGAGCAAAAAGGAATGGCTGAGATGGCAGCAGCCCCTGCTCGTAGCGAAGAAGTTCAAGCTCAAAGTGCTTTACAATCGGCGTTGAAGAAACGAATTTTGTGTGATTACTTACACGAATATGCACGATTTTTTTCACTGATTCGCTAATTGATAATTGTGCGACCTTGTCCCTTATTCAGGCCAGGCTGAAGCGAGTGTCGCGGGGATCTCTCGCAGTACGATGGCCACCAGTCAGAGCTCGGTTGGCTGTCAGAGCGGAGGCAGCGAGGAGTTCTCTACGGCCGATGAGGTCGGCCTCCTCCGAGGGATTGTCTGCTACGAGTACCGGGCTGTCCGTCCAGACGAGCTCGACCTGGTTGTGGACGAGACGGTGCTCATCTTGGGACCAGGAGACTCCGAGGGCTGGCTCAAGGTATAGGCGGGCCTCTGTCTTTTTCATCCACCTTTTTGAGTAGGTTTCATTACACACAAGCCTGACAGGCAGGGAGATCAGCCAGTCAAAAAGATCGAAGATCTTAAGTGGCTTTTCCAATTTGTAGCTCTCGTTCCCTCTCCTGTTGGTGTGTCTGTCTGTTGCTATCTCCACTTCCTCTCTCGCCCTCGCTCCCCATTGTTTTCACACTCAAATTCTCTTACCTCTCCTTCTTGCTTTCCTTTTCTTACTTCTCTCCTCTTGTTGCTCATTAATCATTCTCGTATACCCCTCTCCGAACATCTATTCACTTTTTTCTCGCGCTTTTGCTCTTCCCTCTCTTCCTTCTTTCTCAATTCTGCTGTCATATCGTCTCGTGTCTTTCCGTTCTCTCCCTTTGTGCACGCTCTCTAACGCTTGCCGAGATCCATCTACTGTCTCTCTTTCACACATATACAGTACACCCATGTACATACACAGATTATTATTAGTATTAGCTCTCCTCCATTCCTCTTTCATTTCTGTCTTCTCCTTCTCATCTCTTTCAATTATCTATTGTGTCTGTCTGCACGCAGGCTCGTAGCTTGATCGATGGCCGGGAAGGCTTCATCCCGGCTGCGTTTATCGAGACGAGCAAGCCGGTGCTTCCGGAAAAGTCCAAGAAGAACACTAGCCGTCAGCAGGGGAAGCGAGTGGGCGGGGCCAGTTCCAGCGCCGGCCTTGGCGAGTCGTCATCCGCCTCGGCCAGCAGTCAGCAGCACCATCGACTCCGACTGAAGACCAGTAGACGTCGTGTAGAGGAGGAGGAGGAAGAAGACGACGACGACGATGGAGAGGTCAGCGTGCTTGTTTGTGCTCTTTACCTGAACTGACGAATTCCAGTCGATTTACTATGGACTCTGTTCGAAGTCGTATGCTAATGAGAAAGAGAAGCAGTGTGGTCGTTTAGAGCGATATGGGGGTGTTACCAACTGATAAGTTAAAATTGTTTCTTATAATGTGTGTGACGAGGGCGGTTTTAATTATACACTGGAAATGAAAGTTTATGCGATCACTGGTGTTAATTAACTGGCAAAATCCATTATTGACCAAATTATCTTTGCTTGTTACTGTTTTTATGAGGGTTCGAATGTTTCGACCGGTGTGGTCGAAGTAAAAGGATGAGCAGTCCTGACAGGCTAGGTGTCAGACACCGACCAGGGAGTCATTGTCTAACCGGAGATTGCTGGCGCTTGAGGCTGTTGGTTTGCTTGAACACATTTTGGTTTAGTAACACGAAAATTATTTTGCAGCGGAAGAAAAGGAAAAGCTGAAGTGCGGTCTGGAGATGAGTCAGTGACTAAGTGGAAAGTTTAAAAAAAGTTGTTTTGGCTCGATGGATAGAAGAGTGAATGAAAGGCAGAGGGTAACCGAGCTGGAAGAAGAGTTTGTCATAAAATAAATTAATCGAGCCAATGAATTCGGGGTCGCAGATCCTTGAGAAACGCGGTAATGGGGGCGAATAACACTGGATTTGTCAATCTGGGTCTGTCAAGAGAAAGAATTGAGGAGTTAGTTTCCCTCCAAATCGAAAACTATGCTAACTTTGCAAGCTTGAGTTTATCCCGTACTCTTCGACGGCCTTCTCCATCTGGATTCGCTGGCAAGGTATCATAGAAAACAGAAATAGAAATTCAAGAAAAGGAGAGTCTTTTCCGGAGTAGGCGATGATACCCGGATGCTGGTATTACGTTTGAGGGAATTTTGGAAAGAGAAGAGAGAAACCGTAGACGGAATGCGGTACGTTGCTTGCCGGAGCAGGACACTCCGTCACGATAGGGCGGCTGCAGAGTGTGTGTGATACCAGGTTGTGTATAACCTCACTTGTCGCCTGTTTAGGTGTGTCATACGTACGTGAATTGGCGTCGCCTTACTGGAGAGGACCGCGACCGGGAGCGGACGGACGAGGAGGAGTCGATGATCTCCTCCACAGCCAACGTCGAACCGGATCGAATTCTCGAAGAGGAGGAGGAAGAAGAAGAAGAGGCTTCACACGCCTACGTCAACTGGGGACCGAGTGGCTCCTCCCGTGCGGGCAGAAGGGCCAAGCCGCGACTCAAACCTCCACCGGACAGTCCTGGTAGGGGACCCAATCTTCCTCACTCACACAAAACTGCCTTTTAAATAGCTGCGTCTTGCAGGGACACGGAATCCTGTGGTCCTTATTATCTTACTGCATCTGTCACAGTCGCCCTGCCCCCAGGTCCAGTCTTCTCTTCTCCATTTTATCCTACTCTCCAGATACTCGTCTTTCAATCGGTGATCAGTCTCGCTTTACTCCACCTGATTCATATGTTGATGAGTAGTATCTTCTTTCAGTTTTGTCATTGTTTCCTGTAGTTCTTTTACTTCTTCCTTTGTAAAATAATCTACAGTAGTCACCACACAAACTGTTCACATAATGAGACGGCATGATATAGGAGAATGGATTCAGGGTGGTTAGACCATTGCTAGAGACGCAGCAGAACTCGAAAGCGGATTCCATGGCAGCGTCTAAATTCAACCCCTAACGCCCCCCCCCCCCCCCCCCCCCCCCCCCCCCTCCCACCCCCACCCCAAAGGTCAGATGCAATAAAAATGTACCATACATTAATTTTATCTGCTAAGCTTGTGCTGTATATTCCGTCAGATGACAATTTGGTGCGTGCCGTGGTCGACTTCCGCGGCGAGGGCGGGGATGAGTTGACCTTTACCTCTGGCCAGATCCTGCACGTGCTCTCCCGACAGACCGAAGAGGGTGTGGACGACGGGTGGTGGGAGGGGGAAATGCTCCCGGAGAAAATGCCCCTCCCGGGCGAACCTCAACCGCCCCGAAAGCGCGGCTTCTTTCCCTCGATGGTGGTCGAGCCCTATAACAAGCCAGGTCAGTCCAGGTCTTCCCCATTACAACCAATGAAGTCCCTGCTAGGTGCGACCCAACGTCCTAGAGAAGAGGGAGAGATGAAATAGAGAGGCTAGAAATGAAAGAGTGAAAATAAGAAGAGAAAGGAAAGAGAGATCGTGGGTTGGTCGGATGCAATCTCATTTGATCAACCATTGAATTCAGACAGGTGCTTGTGTAGCAGACTATAAGATGGAGGCTTGCGGAATAGGGCGGTACTGGTGGCCCATTTCAAGGATGAAAAATCTAAACGAGATGTAAGCAACAGTATTCGTCACCGAGTGTCGCAGCCTAATTCATAGGCGGTAGTGAGTCCTTGTCGATCCGGAATGGCTGCCCCGTCCTGCACCTTACCCTTAACTTTATCAGAGAGACCTGTAATTATCGTTGTCAGTGATATTTTTCAATGAGCTGGGGAAGGGAGGATGAATGAACTCACCACCGGGACCATACATAATCCAGTCTAGGCCCAGTTTAGTAACTAAAAGTAGTATTGGCTCGCCTGTAACTATGTGGATGGTACAGGTACAAGCCTGGCGTGACATCTTCTGGCCAATCAGTTGTATTTGATTGCAGAGCAGACACCGGCCAAAATTTCGCGACCTGTCTGATCCGACTGGTACTGAATTTGAAGTTTTACGCCTCAGTTAATGAAACTGTATCATATAACTAAGTGTCACACTCGGTATATTTTTTAATTATTGAACTTTATACGGACAATAAAAAGGAAAACCAAGCTCAAATCAAGCATGTAATTACAACCGGTTTCCACCGTTCCACAAGCCAAAATTTTAATGTCTGTTGAACGGTCGAAACCGGTTACCATTACATGCTTGGTATTAAATTAGTTCTCCTTTTTATTTCCGTGTTCGTTTCCCTTATGTCAATTCTTTACCTGTTATTTAAATTTACTTCACTTTCACATCTTACCTCACTTACATACTAGTAGTGGGAGTGTTCACGCAAAATGTTCATTATTGATTGCCTCTTTTAAAACAGTCAGTGCCTCAACGGCTTCAGGCTTTAAACAGCAGCTGCGTTTCGATGTGATAACATCACTGGCAATGCTGAAATGGCGCCTGATTTCTCCCCTCGAAGCTTGGATTACATATTGTGATTTGTAAGCCGTGATAGAAGAGGAATTTTCTCCCTGTTCTTCTTCCAAAAGTAAAAGGATTATCATCACCGTAACCTTTTGAAATTATGACCTTTCAAGTACAGTAGTTTCCGAATTCTTTGTTCAGATTTTTGTCTGAAAAATATGTCTGGACCTTATTTAAAAAGTTACAACAGCTTTATAACGAAATAACGTCTGTTTACATGTTTGTGGTTGTGCTGATGCTTTCGCCGCAATCAATCAGTAATTTATCACTAGTGGCCGGATACCGGTGGCAGCAATTCTATAGGGCAACCAGGAAGGCCCTCTCTTCTCATTTTTAGTGTTGGATATTGCTTCCCGACATTTTCTATAATAGGCATATGTCTAATAGGACTCTACGCCATGCCGGTATCCTGCGCGCGGCCTGGGCTGGTGTCCAGCTCTTTTCGATTGGTTGATTTGGATTCTTATGCCAGTTCTCTTCGTACTACTATTTAGAAATTGATCATTTAAAATTATATTTGCAATATTCTGTTTAAAAGAACGTATTTTTTATCAAAAATAAAATATTTTTACCACGACATTTCCGGACATATTGGACAAATCGCCATATACACTTACTATTAGGAAAATGTATATTCTTGTATATAAAAAATTACAAGCGCACTATTCTTTCACCTGTCTGTTCTCCAGGCGATGATCGGACCGGTGCGGAGATAGCCTTCTCTCCGCTGGATCGACCTGGACACCCGGAGTTCACCCCTCCGCCACCTGCTGCCACCACTGCTGCTCCTATTCCCATAGTCAACCGGTCCGAGACTGAACTCTCCTGGACTGATGCAGGACTGAACCAGAACACCGCCGCTGTCGAGGAGAACGACGCCGGTGAGTTGTTCAGCATTGACCTGCTGAAATAAATAGCTAGAGTAGGTAGGTACCTCTTTACTGCAAGTCAACTTGATTCTGCGTGGCATGGACTCAACCGGCTGATTTGTCGCCGTGGGCTTGTTTTGCAGCAACAACCGCGGCGGGTTTTTTTTCATAGAAATCGGATTCCGCGGCACCGCTATTTTTTTAATTAAAATAGCGGTGCCGCGGAATCCGATTTCTATGGGTTTTTTTCATTGAAAATTCCGTGTCTTTATGGATCAGGCGTCTGTCTCCTAAGTAAAATTTCCATCTTTCTTTCTTTTCACCGATAATATAAATCTACAAAATTGATACGGAAATAATTCTACAGAATTTTAGTTAATTTGTATACATGTATTTATCATGCTTTTACACTCTTAAGCTGTCGATTCTGGTGGTTTCCCTATGTTTATTGTCACACTACTGATAGTAGTATATGGGTGGCAATTCTGCAAAAAAGCATTTACGGCCGGATTCATAAAATCCCACAGATGCACATCTGGATTTCAGGCCCTTTGCGCCGGAAGTTTCCAGCGCATAAAAATTGGCCCGGCGCACTGGCGCAAAGGAAAATTTATATCCGGCGCAAAGAAAAATGGAGGTCCGGCGTATCGGCGCAAAGGAAACGAAGGCCGGCGTACCGGCGCAGAGAAAAAAATATTGCTGTATTTTCCGGCGCATGAATAAATATTTCAGTATTTTCAGGCGCAGGAAAAAATTCACATTTTCCGGCGCCATAAAAAATTCACATTTTCCGGCGCAAGAAAAAAAATTTTCCGGCGCAAGAGAAAAAGGATAGTAGAATTTTCCGGCGCAAATTTAGGGTGAAATCCGGATGTGCGCAGATGATGAAAAACGAACAAATGGAATGACAAAAAGTTGAATATCTCTGTGCATTCAACACCAACGCAGCATGAATATATTTGTTAGTTTG
>JAUYWV010145699.1:0-18983 GCA_032274565.1 Nematoplana nigrocapitula | reverse complement strand
GGGATCCACAGCCAGCCCCCTCGCCTAGGGAAAAGGCATTTGCATCTATTTACACAAATACTTGTTCAGACTTTCTTTTTGATGTACAGTAGTGTACGACGTAGTTGAGGCAGCTAAGTGATGCTATTTTGTGCTAAAATGTCTTTCTTGTGTGGTCTACGCTGAACAAATCCTGGCTATGTATCTCACCAACAAGCAACCCACCCAGTTAGATACTTCCTTCCTGTTCCTCGCTACAATCTACCGGCGGAGGCTGCAGATTCTCACAGAAACAAAGAAATGATGCGCACGGAGGTACCGAAAAGCGAACTTATCTCTCCCTATTTTGGCGGAAGCTGTAGTAGAAAGAAGCACCGTTTCTTGCAGTACCTCCGCCTCTCTGCTCCGGGAATATTTCACTGAGCTACAATGAATGGTATTAGCATATTAATCATTAACGAATGACAGACAGAACCGCATTTAAGCGGTTATTTAGAGCGAGCCAAACAAATGATCGATTTCAGTAATGTAATCATTGCTTTTGATAAAAAAAGTAAACAGGACATTTCCGCATTAAAAGTGAGGCATATTATTGTGATTTTTAAACAAGAAGGGTCTCTCAACGGCAGATGGGTTCACCATGCTTGATGGATCGCGATGCAGGCAAGTCTCCTTACCTCTTGCTGGCTGATCTTCAACAGAAAGTGGCGGCTCTCAAACCAACATCTCACGACGGTTTGGTCGCAAGGAGGGTGGAAGGGTTCAGAAAAGGACAGTAGAATGATGCACACGACTGGTAGAGTAGATATGCCCAAAACGGATTTAGTTTCATTCCCGGTTGAGAGGACGCGCTAGCGCCATAACCTTCCGGATTTTAAGAGAGAGAGAGAAGATAGAAAAAAGAAGAGAGAGCGAGAAAGAGAGAGAGAGAAAGAGGAGAGCAATAGAGTGAGAGACAGATAAAGAAAAAGAGGAAGAGAATAGAAAGAAAATAGAAAAAAGAGAATGCAGTAGAGAAAGGTGGGGAGATATAAGAGAGAAGAAAGAGATGAGGGAAAGAGAGAGAAGCGAGAGGAAAGAGAGAGAGAGAAGCGAGAGGAAAGAGAGAGAGAGAAAGAGAGAGAGAGAAGAAAGAGAGAGAGTGGAAAGAGAGAGAAAGAGAAGAGATAGGAAAGACAGAAAGAGAAGCGAGAAGAAAGAGAGAGAAACAAAGTAAAAAGAGAGAGAATGAGAGAGAGAGAAGCGAGAGGAAAGAGATATAGGAGAAAGCGGAAAGAGCGAGGAAAAAAGTGAAACCATAGGAAGTCCTGGGAACTGCATCAATTTGGCTACCGGAAACGGACACTCCCCACACACGAGAATGCGGCTGCATAATAATCCGCACTGTAGAAGATCATGTGATCCACACTCGTTACACAGCCTCACCTTTGGCCGCGGCATGTCCGAAGGCGGATCTGGCTCTGTCCGAGGTGCAGTTCCACTGGCGGAATCGAAATCGCTTCCGGCACTCCTCAATTCCAAGCCGGGCACCCAGACTCACCACGGGGATGTGGTCCGGGTAGGTCCTGCATAAGCGGGTCTGCGAGTTGGAGAGGCCATAGGAGTGCAGACAGACCGGTTGGGGTGAGACGAGGTAGGCCTTCTCACGTGCGGCCCCATGCCAAGACACTAGGGCCAGATTCCTGCGGGGACACAGTAAAAATTTCAACGTGCACAAGTGCAATGTATGCATCCCAATTCTACAAGTAGGTAAATTTTCAAGGTCATACGTTATGTCACGTGACCAATATTTTTAAGCAGGAATAGCTATTTATGCGGCGCGGGAGCTTTTCCCCTTAGGATCTTTGTTACCCTGCCGCACCAATGATGAAGCGAGGAGACTAAGGTTGAAATCAACGTCTTCCGCCATCTTCGTAGGAGGGATGATGCCATCCGAAAGGAAGGAGAGGCCGGAGGATCTTTTCTACCCTTCCGCTCCAATGATGAAACGAGGAGACTAAGGTTGAAATCAACGTCTACCGCCATCTTCGTAGGAGGGATGATGACATCAGAAAGGAAGGAGATGTCCGAAGAGCTTTGCTACCCTGCCGCTCCAATATGAAGCGAGGATACTAAGGTTGAAATCAACGTCTTCTGCCATGTTCGTAGGAGGGATGATGACATCCGAAAGGAAGGAGAGGCCGGAGGATCTTTTCTACCCTGCCGCTCCAATGATGAAGCGAGGAGACTAAGGTTGAAATCAACGTCTACCGCCATGTTCGTAGGAGGGATGATGCCATCCGAAAGGAAGGAGAGGCCGGAGGATCTTTGCTACCCTGCCGCTCCAATGATGAAGCGAGGAGACTAAGGTTGAAATCAACGTCTACCGCCATCTTCGTAGGAGGGATGATGACATCCGAAAGGAAGGAGAGGCCGGAGGATCTTTGCTACCCTGCCGCTCCAATGATGAAACGAGGAGACTAAGGTTGAAATCAATGTACCCTGTCATGTTCGTAGGAGGGATGATGACATCAGAAAGGAAGGAGAGGTCCGAAGATCTTTGCTACCCTGCAGCTCCAATAATGAAGCGAGGAGACGAAGGTTGAAATCAACGTACCCTGCCATGTTCGTAGGAGGGATGATGACATCAGCGGATGGCAACTGCATTAGTGCATATAGAGATGTACTGTAAATCCGAGAACTTGATTGCGCTACCTGTTGCAAGGTTGGCAGCAGAAGAGGAACTAGGCGATTTCTGTGTACCGCCATTCTGCGGTGGTGATTGAATGGAAGCGAACCTGAGAAGCTAATAATCCTCATTATCGGTGGAGCACCCACTTGACACCAAAACAACACACACACATACACGTACACAGAGAATGCACCTCACCACACTGCACTGCTACATATATACATAGGACGGATTAAGCAATACTAGTGCTTCCTTTTTTCCGAGGCGGTATTCCGCGATAATTAGCCCAATTACCACTTAGTGTCAGGAGTGGGTCGGCCTCCGAAAGAGAGGCAGCCTACCACACTGCTCCGCCTATACACATATGAGATGTGTGATCTGATGGTGGAAATGAGCAGAGCCTGTGCGTTCTGAGACGCCTATATGGCTGAGCGTATACTCATTATATGATGCTCACCTCAATCATATCTGATTACGCAAAGTGGCAGATCAGAGACCCAATGAGCAGTGAAGCTACTTGAACGCATATTTATCAAATACCTTCAGTATACGAGTGTTTTGGAGTACCCGCTCAGAGGACTGCATTTGGAAGACTGAATGTGTTTTATTCTTTTGTAAATGTTACTGCTCGCTACGTTTTGCGAAACTTTGTCTGGCTGGGCATCGATTTTTATATATAGGATACTTGTTCGAAATCAAAGGAGAAAAGTTGAAGTGGAATAAATTCATTGATCTTCAACAAGCTTTTCATAGCGTACAGTATATAGACAATAGCATAATAATTAGAACAATACATTATTATGGAATGAGAGGTCACTTCAACTTGGTCTTCGGCCCAAAACTTCACCCTCAATCTCAGTAAGTCAACTGGTCTGGGCCATTATCAGGGAAATTTCAAGTATTCCTTCAATATTGAATCTTGTCTTCCTACCATCTGCTTCCATGAATCAATTATTTTCAAAGGCATTCTTTTCAATGACAGGTTCATGTGGGATACTCACATCAATTTTGTCGCCACTCGTTGCTCGAAAAGTCTCTATATATTGCGCCGCATGAAGTGTTATGCCAGTGAGTCCGAATACACATTCATTTACAACGCTCTCATTCGCTCTCTGTGTGAGTACGCCTGTCCAATTTTCATTGACCTTTCAGTGAATTGTAAGAGCAGTCCTCAAGAAAATGCAGGATCCTTGCCGTAAGATAAAGAGACTATCTCAGCTCGCGGACCTGGATTGTCGTCGCCTTGAGTATGCTAAGCGTTTTTACCTTTCTATCACTGAGTGTGACATGCAGATTGCTGATTTCTTGCCCCATTGGTGCCTAGTGGTCGTCCTTCTGACTGTCCCCTTTTGTCGGTCTGTCTTACGACGCAATTCCCTTTCCCCACTTTTAGCCATTTACTTGTCTTCCACGCGAACCCCATGATTTCAGTTTGTATGTGATGTTTGTGTAACGTCGGTTCTTTTATTGTGGAATTTATAATTGTACTCTTATGAATTTGATTATGTTTCTGATTCTTAATTATGACAAATATATACACGGTTCTCTCTCTCGCAAACAATTAATAGAAAGAAAGCTATCTGACTAATATAAAAAAGTGTATTTACTGTTGCTAATGACACATTCTTTGAGACCAAAGACATTAAGTCAGGACTGTCGCAAGGTAGTGTCCTATAGCGCAGATAGGGGGGGGGGCAGAGGGGGCGCTCGCCTCCTCCACGTTTTTCAAAGAAATTCTGGCGCCCCCTTAAAAAAGCGCCCCTCTCGAAAATGAATTTACCCTATAGATAAAATAAGACATTTTAGGAGAGGTGGCGCCCTTCTTGAGAATTTATTTTGCATTAATATTATGTAATTTTGCGTCGGGTCCACACCCATTGTCATGAGTAGCCAATAACCAATTACTGTATCATAAAGTAGCCAATCAGATTGTTTAACATCGAATTTCCTGATTGGCATTTATTTTCTATGCCAGAGAGCAAGTGGTCGATAAAAATAGAACACCTATATAAATGATTAATAATGTAAACTGTTTCGAATTTTTCTCTTTAGCCCATCGCTTCTTATACTCGACATATGAAGGACCGATTTAAATCCAGCTTGAGGTGTTACGAAGCAGGTAAGAAAATTTGTAATATCTCTATTTTATTGGTTGTAACTTGTAAGTACAACTATTTTGAACAAGTATATTGCCTATACTTATGTTTATATAAATAATCATGAATTCTGAATCGAATGAGCTATGTTAAAACGTTGTAGAGGCAGTAATCATTGAGATATTAACGTTTTAGTTTTTGATTATTATCTTGAAGCCTTAAATAATTTATAAATTCTAAAGAACATTTTACAATCAAATTCTCATCCTATCATACCTCTCGCCAACTTTTTTCTAGATCAAAATCTATAATAAAGCAGTGGTTCTCAAACCGTGGACAGCGGAGGATTTAAATCGACAGTTTAAATTCCACAAAACTAACTATATCTTTGATCTGCCCTATATATACCAACATATTATTCCACTTTATGACCGCCTCTAATAGTTGAACATCGGAGTTAAACTGACATGTCTCCGGAGCTAAAATGAATATTTTATGTCCGGTGGACACTTTTTCTAGAAACTCGTCATCGTTAAGCAAATCTTCATCGAGTAACGCGCGGGTCGTCATTTTTCGAAGAAATACCTACGAAATGCCAGAAAAATCAAACAGTTAAAGCGTTTAATGTACGTCACAATAGCTTATTAGCGAACCACGATTCACTACGTCAATCTCCCACCTTAAAAAGCCAACAACTTTTGGAATGGAATTTCCAAAAATAAAGCTATTAAAATAAGTCAACACAACCTACTAGGTTACGATTCACATCGTGACCTTAAACTTTCCCATTTTCAACTTGACATTTCAATTCTTGGAAGTGTCGGGGACGACTATATTTAGTAGTGATGTTCAAAGGGAACTCCTAGTTCACTATTAGAGGCGGTGTAAAATACGCTTATCTCCTCGACGAGCGGAGCTAAAATCGTTTTAGCACCGCTGTCTCGGAGATAAACTATTATTTTCCCTGATATATAAGCGTTGCTCCTTTTGAAATTGTGTGCGATTATAGAAGCCAAGAATCTGCCAAACACGTTAAAACGCAGAGCTACATCTTAGAAGGCTGGTTGGCCACTTCGCTTTCCTTTTGTAAAATGAAGAAATTGAAAATATGGCTGTAGATTGCTGACTGAAGCTAAAATCAGTGATAACTACACCGACGAACAATAGTGGTCCGAGATAGAACCTTGGGAGTAGCCCCAACGGTGCACACATCGTTCCTACTTTTGATTTGAAATACCATACAACAATTAACTAAGCACCTAGGTCCTATGCGATATCAGATCTCTCTTACCACCAGTTTGCCGACGAGAGTCCGCTAATCCACAAGAGTATGAATGAGAGACACGCAGTTGAGCAGTGGCAAAGAGGACAGGGAAATATCATTGTGAATCACATCATTTCCATGAGAGCACAGTTGCACAATGCACAAACAAAGCAGGAAGTGGAGACTGAATGTATTTAGGATCAGTCGGTGCTGCTCTTTCACGTCGCCACGTGCTCTTCCTGCCTCTGATAACGCAAAACCACAAACTACCCGCATGAAATTCTTCCTCGCCTCTGATTGGCTGTTGAAGTTGGCAGTGGGAGGTCAGTGATTGGTCGATGACAACAGCTGTGCATCTACGTCTTGGATCTTGCGCTTCATTGCATTTACAAATTATTTGGCGAACTCAGACTGAGAGACCTAATATACATATAGGGCGGCAACTGGGCCGGATTTAGCTTGTGGGAGGCCTGGGGCCCAGCTTACTTCGGGGATCACTAGGTGGGACACAGTAAAAGCTTAAAAAATGCTAGACTAGTAAGTGAGAAAATGCTTTATTGAGTATTAATTGTTGTATAAATTAACGAGAGCCGTTCGTATAGTAGGCTTTAATCAACTCGTATAGAATGAAACATCATTATCAAGGAGAGCTATAAACGGTACCCATATTACAGTTCAAACAGTATTCACCGATATTAACACGAAAGTACAAACAGTATTCACCAGTGCTAAAATTTTACAATGCAAATAATATTCAAATGTTCATGAGTAGTAAACTACATTACTGACTTAAATTTATAACAATACAATAGTATAATTAATAATCACATTATTATCATGAATGTACATTGTACCTGCAACTCAAAATGTTCAACAGAAACTCAAAAAGCCTAAAGTCCAACACCAGATACCTTTCTCGATTTCGCCACAGCAAAGTCACTAATAATGGCAGTAACATCTATCTCACGCAGAATATCTGACTCAATGCTCATGATAGCTACATTGACTAGTCTTTCCTGAGTCATGGATGTTCGGAGGCGATTTTCTATTAACTTCAGTTTTGAAAAAGAACGATTGGCGGTACAGTTAGTGCCCATCAAAACTGTCACTGCGTGTTTCTCAACTGAAACTTTTATTACTTGAAACCGTATGGCGAGTGTCCACATCAATTCACGTTTCACAGCACCTTCTCTGCACAAAAGTAACAATGCTTGGACGGTGTGGATTTGGTGACTTTGACGTTTATTGTACTAGAAATGTCTACAACAAATTCTTTATTTGCTAACTTCGATTCACAGTTGCACTACTTTCAATGAGCCAAAACTTCACTCTTTCCTTCAGAAAACCACTCACTCAATTCAGAGCATATTTATTATGTATTTGTCAACCAGAGTATGGTGGCAGAATTATGAATGCGGTGTTTCTTGTAAAGACGCGTCATGTTTTATATATAGACGTTGTTTCATGTTAAAACGTGTGGTTTCTATATAAAGATGTTGTTTTATGTAAAGACAAGTTGTTTCATGCGTAGTTTCTATATAAAGACGCGATGCTTCATGTAGACGCGTGGTTTGTATATAAAGATGCGGTTTTCATGTAAAAATAAAATACTGTATAATCATAAGCTTTGTCAATATTTTTTAAACAAAAAATCTGTTCTCCGGAAATTTGCAAAGCATATATCGGTGAGATAAGAATCTCAACTTGTGACATCGCTGTTACTGATAATAGAATAAGGGGCCTGACGATGTCAGAAGCCTCTCGGCCGGCCAGTGACCTAATACATATAGAACTAGATTAGAAATAGACGCCAGTTAACAATAGAGCTGGCGGCACACATTTTCCCTGGATGATTTCGCTCGCCTCATTCACTCGCTGCGACTGTAGAGTTTAGCAGCGAGTTATAAAAAGAAGGTAAAGTCGTTATCGGAAAAACTTTTTTATTATTAAGTTATGCTACTATAAGTTATATATTATTGTAGCTCTCATCCAGGCGGACATTTTAATATAATTTTTATTCATGTGTTATATTTCATGTAATTTTGCCTCTTTGAAATTATGTGAACAAGTAGGATTACCCGTATAGCTTTAGTAATCGCAGCATCTGCAGAATTTAAATCACGTGAATTTGCATTGAAATCAATTGAAACGAATCAGAGCTAGATATCGATCCGCGCTGCGTCACCAAATCTCACACCATATCGTCATCACGCTTTCGCCTGCGCCTGTCTGGAGAGCAACCGACAGGCAGCCAATCAGAGTCGCGGAACGAGTTACTAAAAATATAGCAATCTGTGTCAAAGTCGTCCTCGATGTAACCGCTTCTGCTATAACAGCTGATGTCAACAAATAAAAGTAAATACAAAAGGCTACATTATATGACTATGAAACAAAAGCCTTTACACACGGTAGAGATTGTTAGCATTTTATCTGCTCATCGAAATAGACTTTTAATGAAATAAACAGAGAAAACGAAAAGTAGTGTTACTGATCCGCTGCGCAGCTATCTCATAAGTCGAAAACTTGAATATCCTATTTCTACACATTTAGATTTTTTATAATTACTCGCGCGTAAACTTATAAAAATGCTTCTTACCAATTATTGGACTTATAGAGGACTGTTCAAGTTAGGGTGAATGATGTGTTTTGAAAATCTTCCAATGTAAACAAAAAATAAGGCGCTATTTTCAAATATATCAATTAAATTTCTATATATGTTTCCAATACAGATTGAGGGTGAGTTTATTATTGTAAATTGGCGTTTAGTACGAATAATTTTCAGTAATCAGATTAATAATTATATGTAGAAGGAGATTGTAATATTTGTAATATATTTGTTCGTATAAAAAATAGTAAAATAATTTCCGTTACTAAACGGAAACGTTTACTGGCCATCAAATAAGTGGGTGCTGACTATCTAGACTTTATGAGAATATCTCAATACCATTTTTATCTAATGCGTTCGTATATAGTCATCGCAGTATTCAGTTACGTACTGGCTCCTCTGTGATTAAATATTTTCTGATATCTGTGGTTACAGCTCGAACGGTCGGCCACATATCCATCTAGCGGTGGTCGGTCTCCCGTCAGCCAGTCATCAAAGAGGAGCGTGCGAGGGCGACCTAAGAGGATGACTAGAACAACCGAATTGATGCTCGAAGTGTCTTATGTCGGAAGTCAGGGTGTCCGCCGTCGGACCACTAGCGGGAGTCCATCTGAACATGCGTTGGCGTCAGGCAGCAGCAGCAGTCGGGCGTTCTCTCCCCGAACACTCGGCCAGTTAGAAAGGGTGGAACAGATGATGGACGAACTGGACGAAGTGATGCGCAAAATTTCCTCTGATCTGGATCGTGCGGAGGCGGAGCTGAGGTGTAGGACGCCAAGTGCCGACGATGAAGAAGATACGGTAGAAGACCCCACGCGAAGACAACGTGTTGGGAGATATGTGAGTGGAAATTTCATTGTAAACAGATACGGCTTGAATAACGAAAAACAATATGGTCCTCACCCCGTTTAATTAACCAAAGGAGACATTGACGTTCGTGTCTCCTGCTCTTTATAGCACTGCTGCTTTAAGGTTTCCATTACTACGGGCTCTCGCGATTCTAGCTCCTCTTCTGAGCTATTCATCCATATTTCGAGTCTCCCGGACCTTTCTCTCCATGGCACTTGCCGTTTCCCGCATCTACACTCTGGCACATCTTCCTACACTCCTCGTCCCTCGCAGGGGAGCTTCAATGTGTTCTCTTCCTAGTTTATATTCCTTTCTCTGTGTCACCACACTTACACCTCACCACCAGATCTCACTAGTTTCTCCCTATGAACCTAACCTCGCACTACTCACGCTGCCCTCTTCCGCATCTGTTCCAGTATACACTTTTTCGTCCTTGCCTTCTAACTCTATCTGGACCTCCCTCGAACACCTTAGCCTTCTTGACCTATGGAGGCGGCCACGCTGAGTAGCCCGGTAGCTGGGCCTCGGCGGGCCTGCGCCCCCCCCCCCATCCTCCGGAAGGGGCCGGGTAACAAAACAACACAAACAAACACCTTAGTGTCACGCTAAACTTCCAATGGATACCGAAGCACTTTTCCCTGCTCGGCAATGAGAGGGTAGACACTTTAGCTAAAACTGGTGCTTTTTCTGCTGCTATCGCCCCAATCTCTTTCTCTGCCGCATCCTCTTTCATCAACCACTCTTTCCTTTCCTCCTGGTGGTCTTCTCTTCGCAACAAACTTCTAGACTGTCAGATTCCAACTATTTCCTCTGGCGAGCTTCTTCTCCCCCTTCTTCCCGTTACGAGCTTTCGAGCCTTCGTTGCAACGAGCACTCCACACTTCTTGCCTCTTGCCTCCATCGGATTGGTCAGTCCGATTCTGTCTCTTGCCCTTCCTGCGGAGAAGACCAGCAGAATCTTTCTCATCTTATCCTCTCTTGTCCCTCGTCTTCAGGCCTCCACCCTGCCATTTTTGGTCAGACGGTGACCCGCCTTTGACCTTTGGAGACGCCTGTTGGGAGTTGCCAGGTTACTGGGCCTCGGCTGCCCTGCGCTGCCCTCATCCTCCGATAGGGGCCGGGTAAACAACAACAACAACTCCGTCGCATTTGGCCATCATCACAGCTCTTTCAGCTCACCGCCTCATCAGTCTTATGCCCTCAATTCATACTATCGATCTCTAATGATACCCATGCAGGCAGTGTTGCTTTAAATGCTTGCGCTCGCGTTCACATATAGTGGTACCCGCCGATTTCCGTCTGAAATTCTTATTTCACTGGTGTTAGTGTTCACTATTTTCTAACTAGATCTTCTCAGGCATTTTAGACTGAACGCTATAGCAGTACTTGTCGCCTTTCCTTTTTGAACTGATCTTTCTACTGTAGTTATTCGCTCTATCCTCACAGAAAATTACCTTATTGATGAATGGTCTCTTTCGACTCGCGAACTCTCCAATCTTAGCCTCTCATCTCAGATTTTCCGCGTACAGTAGCACCCTGTCAGTTTTTCGCTTCAATGCGCCCATTGTCCTCTGGAATTCATCGTCATCGAGGGAACACTCTATAGTCTGTACTATTATATTTGAGGATATACAGTATTATGCTATCAAAATCATATTCGTATTATAAAATCATCTTCCTTATTCGCTTCTCTGAATTTCAGACGATCATATTGGATGTTTGCGGGGATCATATCGAATCCATGCGTCGGCTAAGACGGGAAATAGGGAGAGAAACTGGAATCGAGGATCTGCTTGGAGCTGAAACTAAAGTCCAAAGTGAGCATTGGTTAGATATTTCGATACTGTACATATTGATCATTAAATAGAGAGCAAATTCTTACTGCCTTACTGTTTTAATCCCCGTATAGACATTTGTAGTAGTGATTAATAAACAGATAAATCATGCTTGTATGTATAGCGTAGACCTTAGAGAATGCATTACAAAAATGTGCGTCTATCGGCCATCAAAATGTCAGAAATAAGAAGTGAAGAGTATTAAAATAGGATATTATCAGAGAAGCCTCATCAAATAGTTGCTTTCGAAGTACACATTTCTTACGCACGGGAATTGGTGCTATTATCCTTTCGAACCCCATCCCCATTGGTTTATTATAATTGCTTCTGAAAATATTAAAATCGATTTCTACGCATAAATAAATATTGATCTAATTACAAAAATCTATGCGTATTGAAGGTCAATTAATAATGTTAAACTACTCATCGTCAATGTTTATTGTAAATATACAGCAGTTGAGCGTACATTATATTTGAAACTGGCGCGCGAATTTTTGTTTATATTGGAATATATTTGAACTGAGCGTTTACCCTAACTTTAACACTTAACTTAACTGTATTTTTTGACGTTTTCATCAATTTCATCAAGGATTCATCCACCAGAAAAAACCTTTCAGTAAACCTATTGGTTAGTAAGAAGCATTTTAATAACTTTGCTTGCTCGAAATTTGCTTCAACGAAAATATCTCCTCGAAATTCCTAATCTACAAACACTAGCCACCCTGCCTGTGTGTTGCGCACTAATTATTTGTTCTCCCTTTTCCAGGTGTTATTAAACGATGGGGAACGTTAAAGGTTCTGGCTGAAGAAAAAGATGCTCGAATGCGGGCGGCGTCATCCGGTGGCAAGCCTCTCGCCTCCTCTTCGACC
This sequence comes from Nematoplana nigrocapitula, assembly GCA_032274565.1. Taxonomy (NCBI): domain Eukaryota; kingdom Metazoa; phylum Platyhelminthes; order Proseriata; family Nematoplanidae; genus Nematoplana; species Nematoplana nigrocapitula. The sequence continues at coordinate 6,814 of JAUYWV010145699.1, read as the reverse complement.
ACCTCCCAGTTCCAACCGCACAGACAATGGCTGTCAGAGGCGGCCAACGCTCTCTCCACCCATCTCCGGCTCTGCGAGGAGGGACAAGTGGGCACGGATCTGCACTCCTTGGACAAGGCAGCGCGGGAACTGGGAGAATTCCGCAGACAGTTGGAGGCCAGAAGGACCGCTCTGCTCAATCTACAAGCCACCGGGGATGGGCGAGAGGGTGATGAATCGAGATCCAGGGAACACCAGGCTGTGGCAGCCCAGTACCGAGAAGTGAACCGACAGGGGCGGCGTTGGCACGAAGCATTGCAGGCAGTAGGTCAATTTGTTATTTGCCCTTTGGATCTATTTCGTATCAGAGACTAAAAGCTACGTATATGGAAAGTATTGGTTCGGGAAATCGGATAAACTACATACTGTATACCTGCGAGCTCAAAAAACTGCCCCCAGCGCAGCCGCCTTCTTCTTCTTGTTACCAGACCCGAAGGCAGTCCGCTGTAATGTAGCGGACCAGCATTCCATCTGTGGTCCCTTACAGGTCGGTAACACACTATTCTGCTGCATGTTGAGGGAGCTCTGGTCACTGAGTTGCCACGCCAGCAGAGTTTACCGCCCTGGCGAAAGTGCGACGGAATTTTATAGCCTGAGCGTAGTTTTGAGCCTATACAGTAAATTTACACCAAAAATGTGTCTGTTTTTTAAATCGGGTAATTAATCAATCTAAGCCTGATTGATGGATGTAAAAATTTCGTCTATTTCCATTATGTGTGTAGGTATGTATAATAAAGTTTAGAAAGTAAATAGGTAGTATGTTACCTTGCAATACATAACAATATTCCAAAAACCTAATTTGCAACGTGAATATTTGTAACACACTCATCTATGCATAACAATAAACGAATTCTAAAAAATATATATTAAAAATTTTATATGATTATGTAGTGTATATCTAAATTAAATTATCACATTCGTGTATGTATTCTGGATATTTATATATGGTTGTGACGACAAAATGAAGTGAAACGTTTAGCTAATTAAAAACAAAACCATCGTATACGCAAGGACAAAGTAATTTGTGCTTTCTATGTTTTTTTTTACATTTAACTTGTCAGTTCCCAATAATAAATCATGACTAACTAAATAAATATGGATTTTAGTTATTGCATGTGTTTTTTTTTAAATTAAAAATAATAGATTATCTGAATCCGCGGAATTATTTTGGTAGCACTGCTGATCATTCACAGTTTTAAATCGAAAAGAATCGGGCCAATGAAACTGCTTGAACAAATTACAAGGATCTGACTTTCATTCAAATTGGAATTAATCGACTTTCCTTATATCCTAGTTCGAATAACTTCGAAGAATTTTGGATAAAATGATTACGACTGTCTACGAAATTGTTCTGCCTGCTATTTTTTGCAGCTCTTTGTCAAGTGCGACGATCTGAGGCGCTTGATTGAGAATTTAACCGTCCGACTGAACGAGGCTTCCCTCCAAATTCGTGACTGTCATCCGGACCGATTTCGTGCATCCCCCGCACCGTCCGCCGCCCGCGACGCTCTTCAGCAGCTCGTCCGTCTGGAGTCCCGTTTGTCCGAATGTCAGCAGGAAGCCAGCCTGTGGTCGGATCACCTTCGCCTTGTGATTGGTCCCCAGTCGGGGACGACGGAGCCGCCTGTTCAGTCATTGGCTCTCACGCAGGGCCGGTTCAGACAGCTGTTGGGTGACATCGCTAACCAGTTGACGCTCTGCCGGTCGTATCGGGAAGCTCTGGGGCGGTCGTCAGGAGACGCTAGTGATGGTGCTGACACCCGTGTCCAACAGGTAAGGAGCACCTACACCTTTTCTCACTGAGATTAAAAGTTTGGGCAATGCAATTAAAACGTGGTCATTCACAATGAAACATTGGCCAACGTAGAGTAATTCGAATCTCATATTCGTAAAAGTGGAAATTATCCTGCCAAAAACAAATCACATTTTGAACTTTACCAAATAAACCTTTATTATTGTGGATTTTTTATTTACATCATTCCGTCAGTGTTTATGACTGATCATCTCTAACAATACTGCATAATCATTTGGAATCACTTCTCATGAAGAACCACCACATTCCCTCATTGGAGAAGGTCTCGCTTGACCATACCATAAACAGTGTGATAATTGATTAATGAAAGCGTTCCATGTTTTTTCGTTTATAGGGAACTGACGGACCGCCGAACATTCAATCAGAAACATCCGCCTTTACCCGTGTAGCCGCAGACACTTCGGTGAGTTGTAGACACAACTTGATTGCTTGTTTATACAGTTGATCATTCGCAACAATATTTATTTACATTATTATTCGATTATTAATACAATTTCCACGCATAACAGTAATCTTTATATATATATATACAGGATCTTTGTTCAAAAGTTTCTACGAGTTGGCTAAAACTCATGGCGGTAACATACTTTTTTTTAAGTAATCCTCCTTATTATGAGCAAGTGCGGCAGCAATTTTAGCTAAAGCATCTGATAGGTTCATTTTTCTTCAATGGAGGGGTTTCATCTGGAAAAAATATTAACATGGTTCGCACAAAATTCGTCTCTACTCTAGAAGATACGGATATTTTCCATTCATCACATTTTCAACAAGATGAGGCCATCTGATCACACGGCTAATGTGACAAGGGACTTTCTGAATGAAGCTTTACAGAATCCGTATGAAAATTGTGTTCTAGTTTTATTATTTGCAAACATTGCTGTATCAAATGTTTGTTTCAATGCAAATTACATTCTACAATTTGTTTTTATTCATTCTCCAACTCGTAGTAACTTCTGGCACACACTGTAGGTGAATTTTACGCAGTAAGTCAAGCGAATTGATACAATTTTCCAAAATGATTTTCTATTAGTTTTTTTAATTTTGTGTTAAATACTTAACCGATGTGTACTCAAATCTGCGCGGCAAATTTTATCCAAAAAATAACATAATTGCTTCAAAATGCCGCTCAGATCAGATTTATTTTATTCAGTAATTTCGAATAATCAGTAAAAAAAGAGCTTTGTTTTCTGCTTTATATAACTCTGTTTCTTTGGAGTTGATTACTCAGATCAAATTGGGAACTACCTGACATCCTTTCCCTGCGTAATAAATGGAGACCTGCGGATCGGAAATTTCAAATCGAATTCGTATCGAATCGTAATATATTAATTATTGTGTGTGATAATTATCTGTTTCTTACTTTCTTTTATTCTAATATTAATAGCTCAAAAGTAATATCAACTTTTTACCTTGCTACTGTTGTATTGGACTTGTCTGTCTTGCAACAGGACTTCATTGGAGCATTTATTAAGTTAAGGATGCATTTGGCACAGGAATGAATATTTTTGATGGCGTTGCCAATCACTTTGTCGAGTGGTATCGCCATAAAAAGACTATAGACGTCTTCCAGAGCTTCACTGAATCGAGCAAACCAAATATTCAGTGTGATTATACGAGCAGCCTAACTCGAGTCTGAAACTCCGCATGCAGTCAGATTAATTTCTGTATGCCGATTTAATTCGAAAGTTTTCGTTCAAAATGTTTACTTCGAATCGAATTATCGAATCAGTCGCCGATTTTCGAATCGAATTCGAATATCCGCATGGCTCTAGTAAAAGACTTGCAGTTGTGGTAAGTGGTGAACTCTCCAATTAGTCATTTATTGTTAAACTTCGTGTAAACTGTCACTACTTCATCACTCATATTTTCTCGTATATGAAGTAATATCAGAACTTTTCTTAGATAATTATTATTTTTTATATTGATCTATTACTCTTTCCATCAGCAGCCAACTGGCATTGTGGATTCCACAGAAAAGTAAAGATTTGTTTGTTTTGTGCATTGTGTGTGTGTTGTTGTTGTTGTCGTGTTTTTATTCTGTGCTATGACTGGCATATTGTATAGCGTCTCTTGTTTTGTTTTATCTCCTTTAAATTAACTGACAAGAAGGTTTGTGCTATTTAGATCATACTCAGACGTTTCTAATAAAAGTTAAACGCAACACAGTATACTGTATTATGAGGACGTGCGATATACTGTGTAGAATTGTTTTCCATTCTGTAATGTGCATTTGAAGTTGAACATCGGATCGAAAAGCACAAGCCCACACTTGCAGTTATGGATTGGTTTTCTGTATATATGTCACACACAAACTGTGATCAATTTATCGATTCTACTTATGGTATTTATCGCTGAGAATTGGCACGTCATCCTTCTGATTGATTGATTATACGTTTAAACGCACGTCTATGTTTCTGTTTTAATTCTACTCTATATAGTACACAGGAAATGTATCAGTGCACGAAAAATTAGCTCTTCTGATCACAGTCTGTTTCTATTTTTGTGTTTTTGTTGTTGTTGTTTCGACTTAGACACCGGATAAATTCTCCTATTATACAAAAATGCTTGCTATCCTCACTCTTTTTCTGCTATCTTCTCTTCTCTTCTCTTCTCTCTCTCTCTCTCTCAACCTTCTCTCTTTCTCAACTCAAAATGTCTACGTTTACTGAATAATGCAAAAGCATCCTGAGTGACTTATTGACTTAAATATATATACATCAACGCTATAACATCACTCTCCAGTTCACGTAGGAGCTGAGTAATATCTTCTGTGCAACGCCCTTGGTGCCAAAGGATACCCGCCTACGTTTATTGAGAGATACAACAGTACTCCCCACTAATCCTGACATTAAGATAGGCCACAGAAAGAAAAATCCGTTTTTCATTGTATTCAACATGTGCCGGATCATCGCATTGACTTCGTTACCACCCGTGTGGGAGTGTTCGCTCGCTCGAGAACTGGGTACTGTTCCTTCGTGCGTCCAATCTTGTTTGCAGATTTACCTGTCATTGTGGAAGCATTTACTTTGGACTCACCAAACGATCTCTGATTTCTAGTTTCGATCTATCCAAGCCCGCCAGTGATCACTTCCAACACCCTGCATTACTGGCCATACTAGAAGTGTATATAGCATGCTTCTGTCCACCCACTGTTGTGTGTGCAGAACACAGATATCGAATAACTAGTAGTTATTATTTATATTGCTCGCTTTATATATTGAGTATTGTATATTTTTTTCTCTTTTCTTAGTCTACAACAAATCCGGCAGTCGAATATCATTGACCTACTTGACGATCGAATCTCCAACTCACAGCGATCTTCTGCTACGCGGACCGACATTTCTCGTTTGTCCTCCTCTGGGGCTAGACCGTCGAGAGAATGCAGTGGTCGGTGCTGGCGTTTTTGGAGAGGACTGAGGACCAGGCTCTTTCGGGGATTTCTCATCTCTCTACCCCTTGACCTCTTCTTTCTTCTTCTCGCTCTACTCATCTTCCTGCTGAGGCCAGACTGCGAAGACGATTGGACCTGTATAGTGCGCTTGGACAGACTGACTCTTTCTCTCACCAATGAGGGCCCTCCTCCTTCCTAACTGTCTCCTCGCAAGTACATGTACAGTTTTTTGCATCACTCTCCATTTTCCTATTACTGTGTGTGTTAGGTAAAAATCTGCGTATATAGTTTTTAACCCATAGGTCGTGTTTTCTTATATATAGGATTGACGTGTGATATTCTAATCCTTTGTAAAGCCCTCCTGCGCGTGGTAATTTTCACTCTTCCATATTTTCTTGTCCCATTTTCGTTGCACGTCTTATACATACTATACACATGTAAATAGTTCATTTGCCGGAAGAATTGGTAGGTCGGATTTTGTAAGTTTATAACAGTCAGGCGCCAAGTATAATTTATACTTATTCTCTATATATACTGTACTGTGTACGAGCAATTTTTGCGCATTAAGAAGTCAAATATTATGCCTTTTGTGTATTATCTTAGTTGCAAGCGATTTTTTTACTGACTCGACGAGATGCTGAAAGATTTCCTGATCAGTGGACGGATTACTTATTAGATAGCTACACTGTATGTACTGTAGTTATATATGGATATATTTTTATACTATGACTCTGTCATTTAACATAGCTGGTCATACAGGTCCATCGACTGTATTTATATGGAAATAAAATCTGCTCAGGACTACAATGAATCACCTGCCTCTTCTGTTGTCTGATTTAGTTGAGAGAGTCAAGTCATTTGCCTATAGGAAACGAATTCTCAGAATATAAAGGAGAACCAAGCTTCTATCACATATTAACGGTATCTCATGGCAACCGTTTTCCACCGTTCTAATGTCATTTCCAAGCCAATTTAAATATCGCAGTTACAAAGTCAGACAAAAAGCATAGAAATTTCAGTATTCATTTATTTATTTATATCTCTACGGTGTTAACAAATGAAATCTTTTATTAAACCATTATGAAAATAATGTTCAGAAAAATTAACCTTAACAGGTCGGATAGAGGAAAATAGGACCAGAGGTTGACTTACAGTATATGCGAAGCCTAAACAAATGGATGGCAGCACAAGTAGCAGATAATGAAAGAGCAAATGTATATATTAAAGAAAGATATTAATGAAGACAACAATTGAGATAGGAAGCTGTGAAGAGAGACATAGTGGGCGAATGCTGCTACGTTACATCGATAATATTATAATGAGGCGGATAATGGTATCAAATAATATCTTTATTTTAACTATATAGTTTGTCACTTCACGTGAAACGTTGGTACAATGAACCCCTTAGAACTCTTTTTCATGCGCCAATCTTGAGTTTTTAGGTAGCAAATTGACAGACAACAGGAAAATATACATACTACTTGCAGTAGATGATGTGGGATGGGATCAGGCGGCACCCCCGTCAGAGGAGCCGGAGCTCCCGCAGGTACGAGGCCACCGCCACGGGATCC
>JAUYWV010145688.1:0-10348 GCA_032274565.1 Nematoplana nigrocapitula | reverse complement strand
TCTGACAACAGAGGAATGAATATTTGTTATACGCTGTCTAATCTAAACGTTGAAGAAAGAGATAACGACGAAAGAAAATTACGAAATTATAAAAGTACAACTATAGTGTACCAAGCTTTTAATGGCATTGATAATAATTTATTTATTAAAAAGATACAATATCATGCAATAGGAGGTCCTTATAATAACAATTTCATTCAAAACTATCTGACAAATAGAAAAGTATATACTACAGTTAATTAGACTTTATCTGATACTAAAACATACATTTTGGAGTTCCATAAGGCAGTGCCCTCGGACCAGTACTGCTTTTATATATTAATGATGTTAAACAAGTAGAAAACGAAAATGATATTAATTCAATTCTTGAAAATAAGACTAATATAACATTGAGTATATCTAAATATTAAGGAAATACACTACCTACATATATATAAATATAAATTTAATCCTAAATGGTCAAGCTATCAATGGACAACATGAAACTGTAAATACCTTGGATTAATTATATCTGATGATTTAAAATCGGAAAAACACATTCAAAACATCATGAAAGAGCTTGACAACCACATTTAAACCTATTTTTCTATCAGAAATATCCTATCTAATAGTAAACTACAAATTATATATAAATCACTATCACATTCCAAAATTAATTATGCAATTGAAATTAATGTTAAGAGAAACGACAAATGGATGTTAAAATTATAAAAACTCAAAATAGATTGCTGAAATTATTAATGAATAAACCAAGTTTATACAATATACAAATTAGTTACAAAAACACTGTATATTACAAAAAATAGATTATGATGAAAAAATACGCCTGTCTTTTATATATTCCAAAGCAGTATATTACAATGAGATGGCAAGCTCTATTGCTCATGAAATACAGTTAAGCCACACATCCCACAATGGAAATATATATAAGAAATAACAAAAATGAAATAACAAATATATTCTTTTCTAAATATAAAATAAAGTGATAGAAGAAGCTTGTGCAGTCTGGAACCAAACAAAAATTGACTTAAATTAATTAAAAATAGGAAAAAATGAAGAAAATTAGAAAATAACTTCTTAAATAGGTATTAAATATAAAAGCATATGTGTTATGCCTCTTTTGACCCCCACCCTTTGCTGTAACATATTGCATTCTTATACCTCCCCATTTCGGTGTATCTCGTATTTGTAACCATGTGCTCCCCCGTCCCGTTTATATATGTACAGTACGTGTATTGTTGCCTTTAGTTGTTCAACATGCGCATTGGTTCACAATTGTTTCATTTATTGCGCCCAATTACAATTAATGTAATTCTAGTCTTGTGACCACTCAGATACAAAAGCCGAAAGAGGACAAGACAAAAATGATAACTTGAACTTTCGCCAAAATCTCTGGAAATGTATTCGCATAGCAGTCTTCTCTGAGACAATTGAAAACCTGTAGGTATGGGAAATTTCCGCGCAATTCATTTTATAGACGCTCAGATTTCAAAGATCGGCAATCTAAAGTTAACGAATAACTCAGAAACAAACGCGTTTATCGATCCAAGTACACTTACTAAACAGGGTATATTTTAAGCAGTGCAGTTTATAAGTTTTGTGATTTCTTTTCTAACGTCATACAGACAAGTAACTTAGTTTCATTCAAGCAAAATAAAAAGTCAATTGACAATTTCGAATAAGTTAGATAATAACGAATTAAAATCGTATTGCTGGCTTAAGTTATTTTTTGAGGAAGTCTTTTCAAAACTGCTATGGGTCTCCTCGGAATGGATGATATATTTTTAACCGGTCGGTATATATTCCATGTTTAAATTTGGCCTGGTTCTTCTTTTTCATAGAATTCATTAGATCAATTGCTAGTTGAAGCAATCATTAACTGTAAGAAACTGTAGGAAATGAGTACACGAATTGTATTTTTGCTTCATATTTTCAGCTAATTATATTTGGCATGTTCGCATTGTCGTGCTGTGAAGAGAGTGGGATCGGAGGCCAAATGGAATATTTGTCGTATGTATGTTTCGCCCTGATTTCTAAATGTCAGATTCAACTAATTAGATGCTATATCAGCTATCGTGCCGCATCCGGAAACACGCAAATAACGTCATGCTCAACCGAATAAACGCATATCTTCCCTTCTCTCAGTGAGCACTTCCTGGAATTACTAGAAAGTTTTTCATGTCTTCCGATTACGTCCTTTCTACCCGAGGTGAAGCAGGTCAAGCAAAGACTAGCAGTTTTGATAGGCGCAATTCATCTCTGCTCTTTAAGGACTCATCTTCAAGTTGTAATTACGTCATCTTCTGCAGCTATCGGATATTTTTTTCGCGAATCAATCTTCTAAGTTCAATCAGCTAACTGCACTGCCCTGATATACTGCTTAACCGCTTAATGTTCATTTTACAGCTGTGTACACTGCCTGGGGAACCTTTGATCACGTGGCATGTATTGATCCGATCGTCACCTTGATGATGGAGAAGACTGGTGTGCGGATTCATTTACAGAGCTTTTGACCAGCGATCAAGTTACTATTTGTGTCTTGGCCCTTTCCACTTTTGTAAGTCACTTCGTGAAAATGAATACTCACCTTCATTTACGGACGTCGGAAGAGATGTTCTAATGCAAAACCTTACGTTACTACTATAATAGAATCGTTACATCATTATTTGACCTACATAATCACCCAACATATAAGAACTACGACATTGGTCTGCTAACACCATGGAAATTGCGTGAGCAGCGCAGCCCGACCTTTGCGTATTCTTACCGCGTGTGCAGCGCTCAAAATGGCAGGTATCACCTTGTTATCACACTATCTGCAGGTATCAGTTGATACTAATAATCCAGAGACTATAAAACACCAGGTAATTGTTCTTAGTGACATACAGCACATTCGCTCAGCACCGTTCGAAACCTATAAAGACAGAAGAAAAGTCATGACTTGAAAAAGCAACAGTAACGTCAGTCGTGTTTGGCAAGAGCGACAACCAGACGAAAACACTGGCAAAAGGCGACGGACCAGGGACTACAACAACCAAACAGGTTCGTGGAGAAGATCGAATTAATACAGATATTCACATCAGAGTAGAAACAAGCAGAGGATGGAATGGTGAATGGACGTGAAGAAATGAATCGGTGCTACAATCAGCACGAGAACAGTGCTGCTCTTTGATCAAGACAAAAGAAGAGCATCAAGCGGTTGAACTACATACCGCGACACAACACTGGAGAAGCATCAATGATGACGCAATGTGCGACTGCACCAAATGGATTTGCTATTTTTTGTAACACAAAAATGATGGACAATTGTGACTGTTATGTTTGTGAATTTTGTTATTTCAATGACTCGTTGTGCAATTACATCTTATACTAATGACAACGAAGAACTCAGTGAAGGAGAGTGTTTGTGTATCAATGTAGACAGACACATGAAGACTCAATTTGAGTTCAGATGAAATGTGACATTAAGAAGAACCTAATTGACCTGAGAGAGGATATTACCATCGTGTTCTTAAATTGCGTTATGTTTTGACATTCATTAATCTTATTTTACTTATATGATGTAGAGTGATTTGTTTTGTAAATATAACTCTCTATTAATAAAATTCCATCGTTGTCTGGTTTATTTTAGATGAGTAAATGACTAAATTTCAGTATAATGCTAGCCAATAGAGAGATTTTTAGAAGCGTCCTAAAGACATTCAACATCTAACTTAGTATTCCGTATGCCAAAATCAAAACATACTCAATGTTAAAAAATTCATTACCAATTTTTACGATGCCATCGATTTTACAATTGTAATTCAAATTATGTGATTTTAATTTAGCGGATGTGATTTTCCGTTTTTCTACTTCTATAGGTCTATTAATTTTAGCGCAGCAAATATAGGAAACTGTAATTTAACAAAATTTAACTCAGTACAGATGAACAGTGATTATTACCATCACTTTGTTCTTTTTCTTCCCAAACCTTTTCTTTGTCTATCTTTCATAACAAACTCTAGGCAGTTGCGCATACGGTAGAACTGCGGGTAGCACAAAAATCCATATTGCAAACAGTGGGCGTGAAAATGACACTGAAGAGTCAGAAGATATTCCAGCTAGGTTTTAGTTCGATAGAGCCATATCCTCGACGTTCAAGCTTCAGAGATGAAAAGTGGTAGTCAAGTATTCAATTCGTCAAATGTACACTCCTCCAGTGACTTCGTCAGGACTTTCTGCAAACTTAAACGCAGCTGTTTTCTCTGAGACCCACCGGTTATTAAGATTTTCCGTACGGAAACAAATTTTTAGCAGTGTTGACGCTGTATTGCTTTGCAGTCAAGTAGCCGATCTCCTCATCTCTGGTACATGCAAACCGTTCTTCTTCTCATCTTGATTGTCATCCATTTCTAAATCATCGGCAATAATCTCTAGAAGATCATTTAAATAGTCGTTGAACATGCTGAATTGATACTTGATGCAATGAGCAGCTTACTGTATACACATATAATTTATACGAGGCGATAATTCATGAACAGAATTCAGTTATACTGTAGGTCGTGATTTAGAAGGGCTTAGGTCATATTAATGATTTCCATCCAGCCATTGAGAAAATCGCTGAAACATATCACCAACTTAATTTATATGCCTGTTCAACTAGTTTCATAGCTAAATTTCGTTGATGGTATATTACTTCACATTCATTGAACTTCAAGGTAAAATATTTCTTGCTAAACAGGCAATAATTTTATAGCATTTTTTCTCGGTCTTCATGCCAAAAATATGCGGACTTTTTGCAGCTATTAATTTGCTTTACCTAAAGATTTGGCATGCATTTAATCGAGTTTCTTACTCATTTTAAAAGAAGTCGTCAACTTAACTCTTGGCATATTTTCCTACTGCGACTGAGATTCAATTTAAAGGAACGCATTTTATTTTCATGAATTTTCTATTCCTTATGAGTTTTCTCTGTTAGCAGCGCATCAATCAGCATATAGTCCTGGTTATTCCACCTAGACAACTCTCTCCAGATTGTACACCATGATCTTGCTGTACCTATCAATGACGGTATGGTTTCCTGCGTTATTCTTTTGGATTTAAGCGCTGCGTTCAACACCGTTAAATCAAATACGTTTAGATCGTCTTGCGCATCGGTTTGGTTTCTCTGATAAAGTACTAGAATGGTTCCAGTCCTATATTTGTGACAGATTTCAATCTGTCCGTATTGATTCTCACTTTTCTGAATTCGTTCCATTACTTTATGGTGTTCCACAGGGATCTGTCTTGGGGCCTATACTGTATTCTCTTTATACCACTCCACTCTCTGATATTTTTCATTTGTATAATGTTAAAAAACAGATTTACGCCGATGACACAACTGTGTATATCTTCTTCTATGCATCTGAGGTTGGCTCCATCATCCAGTGTATTGTATCCATCTCCATCATTTAGGTGACTGGTTTAATGTTAATTGTCTGAAACTGAACTTGAGAAAGACTGAAATGTTTGTCTGTTGTACTGGTGCTCGCATCCTGTCTCTTGATCTATTGTCCATAAACGTCGTCTGTGCTCAGCCCGTTTGTGTAGCGTCGAAAGCTGTGAGTTACTTTGGACTGTCAATTAAACTTAGACTCGCATGTTTACAGTATCTGTAAATATTCTTTTGATTGTCTTCGCAAGTTGTATCGCATTCAATGATTTATCAATGAAAATACCGCAAAAATCAGAATTAATGCTTTTCTGCTCTTGACTATGGTAAATCGATTTTTATGGCTGCTCGAACTACTCTATTGCTCGTCTCCAGGTGGTTGTGCACCATTCCAGTAACCAAAGGGCAGTGTTTAATCAAATTGAACATAAAAAATCTCTACTTTTTCGGAAAATCTGAGTCGAATTAATAATCGGAAATTATCCAATTTTTGTAAATTCGGAATTTAAGGGATCGTTTATCTCCTCCCTCATTTTTCGAAAGCTTCCGGTGTCCCTGAGTTCGTTTAATGTATTGTCTGTCCCACGTGTTTAGTAGAGAATCAACTCTCGAGCAGAATTGGACAATCTCGAGCGAAATTCTTTCTCTTATTCTAGACAGATTCTATTTCTCCCCCCTGTTGTCTATTATAGTTTTAAATTACATCATTTTGAGGAGAATTGACCGGAAATATTCTGTCGCCGGTGGTCATAGATGACTAAGTGTTGTCAGTGAACTCCCAAAGAGGATGTTGAATATTGGGCGTCCAATGCACTGGAATGTCATTTCCTTCTTCCCCGTTTTGGATTCTGTTCACAGATATACATATACTGTGCATGTACGTAGGTAGTGGCTTGACCAACCAAACAGCTGGCAATTGTTCGTCGACTGTCAGTTACAGGTTGTTTTCATTGTTCGATATCTAGGACATGTTGTTTCTTGCATTCCTGACTTCATCGTAAATTCCCCAGGGAAAGATAAATCGTTGAACGACATTCGTAAACATGTCACGATCGGGTTACATGGAGATAATCGTCAAAGAAAATCCACTTCTTCCCCTGAGAGCTGCTTCTCCACATTTCTTTTTAATTATCGAAGTTATAGCACTCAGATATAATGATTGATTGTTCAGCAAAATGTTTTTTTTTAATTTACTGCATTCCAAAATACGCAGTTCGTCGCGTTTGTTTTGAATAGCCGCTATTGAAATATTAGGTACACAATAATGTAACGATCTTTCTGAGTCTACAAGCGGCCAATAGGTTATAATACGTTACATCTGCAGTTTGCCTGTGCGTTATGTTAGCTATTGATTTTATTTAACTATGATAGTTAAGCCTATTCGGATACAGTACATTCCTAAGCTCTAGGATGTTAAGCGGTAAATAAGCTATCGGGCAGAGAGGTGAAGTAAAACACTTGTAAAGATAATAACGGCTGTTTTTACAGGGAAGTTGTTTTAGGGCCCAAAATGAAATATATATATATATATATATTGCATAATTAATTATGTGTATAGTACTCGAGCTACTAACATATCTGCTTATAATCGGTCATTAATACCGGTGCAATTAAAAATATATGTACCAGTTTCATTTTTTGGAATGCAGGGTATAGGGTATACCCCGTAGGAGAGCCCCAAAATGCAATAGATATTATAAAAATGTAAGGTGATGCTGTTTCTTTTTCTTTAAATCATAGCCGTTGTAGACCGTAGGTGCACCTATGCATTGCCATCAGTTCTCGGCACACATCTGTTCTTTGCTCTGTCACACAGGGCTTCCAGACTGGGTCCACTCCATTTTTTCAAGTCATCGCACCAGTTTCTTCTTCATTTAATGTTGTCAGCTGGTGTACCAACTGCTTGTGTCCCTAGGTTTTGTAATAGTCGACTCTCTGAATTGTCGGATTTTCTCCACGGCCCAGCAGTGGCATTTTCCACCACGTGTTGGAGGTCTTCTTCTACATATAGGCAAATTACAGTTTTTCCAGTAAAGGCTCTGTAGTTCTCCTGTGTGGTGTCTGGACATTTTTAGCTTGGGGCAGTGGCCGCTTCTTGTCTGGCTTCTTCTGTTTTCATAGGCTAGTCCTACTGATGGGGGATTTGGGACGCATTGTTTTGTATTCTGGGTGTTCTACTTCTTTGCCACCATTCCTAATGTACCGTGTACTGACGAGCAAAAATCATTGGCTATCGTTACAGTAACAAATTTGATGCTTTGTTTCAAAGGGACATGAGAATATCTTATAAACCATAGTCTTCATTATGAGCCAGACAATCAAATTAAGTTTACATTATCCCAAATTGGCGTTATTAACTGTATTAAAGGTTGAGCAGTGATCAAGATGAGTCAATATCTCGTATGGTCACCATTTGCAGCTAAAGCAGTTGCGCACCTGCGGTACATTGAGAGGATGAGTCTATTGATGACTGTAATGGGGATGTTGCACCACTCATCCCTCACACACTCTACAAGTTGAGCGACTGTTCCCCCGGTTGAGTCTTCTCTTGAGTTCGTCCAAAAGATGCTCAGTCGGGTTGAGGTATGGACTGAAGGCAGGTCAGGGTAAAGTGCGGATCCCATTTGGTGGGAGGAAGTCTGCAGTAGCTCGTGCAGAGTGGGGCCTTACGTAGCTTTGCTGCAGAACGAAAATCGTATGCCTCGTAAAAAATGATACAACTCGTGTCTCCAAAACTTAACTGATGTAACCTTACATTTCTACGTCCTGGACCAGAGTTCTGACAGACGAGAAGGTCAAGGTTCCGATGAAGATCGATGACGCCCCATAGCATAAAGCTAGAGCTCCCCTACGAGTCTGTATCCATTACGTTACCTTCAGCGTATCGGGTTAGTCTCTGTCTCCAGACGCAGAACCGGCTTTCATCAGTGAACAGTGCGGTTATCCACTGCTGATGGCGCCAATGGATTCTTTTACCATAAAAGACGGTTCTGGCGACTATTTCTTGTTAGCATATGCCTACGGGTCGGACGATGGCAAAGTAGACCGCGTATTGCGACAACCTCCTGCGCACTGTATCGGCGCTGATGGGTCTTTGTTGAGTTCCATATGTTGTACTGGCTCTCGCATATATTGTCTAAGATGGCCCTCTCTTGGCGGTTGCTCGTCACACGAGGACGGCCGGTACTGGGATGGTCAGCACAGCTGTTTGTCATATATCTACCTTGTTTCGTTTAGTCTGTTTAGAAGCACTTTCGTTTAAAACTTTCGCGTTTCTTTTGCGTGCCAGTATATTTTTACATCTCGGTTTTGCCTGCTGCCATTGCAAACTGTAGTTATTTCTGACTCAAATTGGCCGGTTCTTTGGCTAGGTCGTTTGCAATTTCATTACCCAATATACCACAATGCGCTGCTATCCACTGAGAGATCATCCGTTTGTTGTTTTTTAATGGTAAATACACTTTCCCAGACATCTTGGGCACCCGATCATCTTTGTAGTTGTGCGATTCCGGCCATGGTATTGCTGAAGATGCATGCTGATGACCAATTTTATTCTTTACCTTGAAGCTCCATAGCTTCGAAGAAGTCAGTTTCTTTTTGGTCTACTTTCTCTCCTTTTCCTTTTGTTTCATTATGCAATATCATGTATCATCATTTTTGTCATGCGATCAAGTTTCTTCTTTTGATGCTTGTTGTCACCCTTTCTGGTTCTCTATCACGATCTGTTTTCAAACATATTATTTGGTCTTTCTTTGCTTCCATGAGATACACATGAGGAGTCTTGTGTACAGGACTTCATCTTGAAAGCTTCTAAATATTTTGTTGATTTATTCAACAGTATGAACAAACAAAAAGTCATACTACCTATTACGACTAGGATAGTAAATACTTTGATAGTAGGACTAGGATGACGTTATGCACAAACCATTACTAGCAAAAGTATGAACTTCTCCGCTCACCGATTTATGACTTACTGAGGTTAACTTTAACTGAGTCGTGCGATAGAATGACCTGAGTGCTGCCATAGGATGTACGACCTGTATTCATAAAAGTGAGATCAATCTCAATCTCACAAAATATTAGACATATCTCGCATTTATATTTATAAAAATATTGAAGATACATATCTCAATGAGAGTGAGATCGGTCTATGATTTGTTAGCATTATCTCACATTCATATTCATTAAACGTGTAATAATGAGATTGATCTCAGAAAAACGCGAGACACCTATTTTAGTGTCTCACAAAGATATAATAACATTTATACTTTAATTTAATTCGATTTTTTACACTGGTGCTGTTTAAATCGCATTTTATGATTCATCTTTTCACCGCTATTAATTTGTTTTGAAATGGCTAACTTTAGAAGATGAAATTTTAGATGATGAGAGTATCGTGGAAGAATGGGAAGGCTGTTTGGATGATAGTGTTGACCATGTTGTAAGCTTAGTTGAAAATGTTTTGTTTGTTGATCTATTAGACAGCAACAGAGTGTTACTGCAGAAGTCAATGAAGCCTGTAGACAAGGAAATCAAAAGGAAGGCATCCGTAAATTTTAGGCTGGCCTACCATCAGCACACGGGGAAAGACATTGAAGATGGGCAATTGATGAAAAAATTACTAACCTGCAGCATAGGATAAAAGTCAAGCTTGATAAGAAGAAAACAGGCAACCTACTCATAAAACATAATGAGTGGGAAACAAAATTGATTGAAATTATGCAGGCAGATGACAATCCTGTTTTCTCAAGATAATTGTAAATAAAGTACTTATATATATATATAAGTTAAAATGGACAATTACCGAATATATACTTATTTTAAAACATACCTAGTAGTTCAATATTTTCCACGTTAAAACGATATAATTCTTTGCAATCCGGTGGCAAATCACACCTTTCCATGTTATTTTAATATTTATTTCAACAGTAAATGCCG
>JAUYWV010145677.1:0-10348 GCA_032274565.1 Nematoplana nigrocapitula | reverse complement strand
GTCACTTCCCTGTCCCTGTATTCCAACACGGCCTCGAGTGCTATTTTCATAGCCGTCAGTTCTGCGCGGTAGCTGCTGCACCACTGACCCGCGGCTGCCCTTCTCTCAGTGGTTGTTCCGTCTGGGAAACTCACTAGGGCCCCTCCCCCTCCATACGACACCCCCTCTCTTGCCGACCCATCTGTCCAGCAGACCGTGTCCGCTGGTGGGAGCATAGCAAGGCTTCTCATCCATCCTCTCCTTCTTTTCGCACACACCTCCCTCCACTGTAGCCTAGATCACAAGCTGTCACCTCTTCTCTTCCAATGATCATGAAGTTCATTTTCTTCACCATCTCCACCAAGCTTTCCTGCTCACTCAGCACTCTTATCCACAGCTACAATTCAAATATCTCCACAATCGTTTCCTCTTTCTTTTCTCAATGTTCAACTTTAACATCCACACAAATCAATGCATCACACCAAAGCTTTCGCAAACTTTACTTTTCAACTGAAGCGCAGGTCCTTTAATTTCCGCATTTCTGCCATGTTAATTGTGGCATTCCTTGCAATAACTAGTCTACTCTCGCTCTCCTTCATGCTGTTTCCTTATTTGGTGTGATGAGGATCCTAGCAACTTGAATATCAAACATTCTCAATCTTGATCTTTCATGTCATGCAGCGGTAGGATGAATTTAGCAGTAATCGCATTTCTGTTTTCATGCAATATGGAATGGAAATTGAGCTGCTTATCAGTACTAGATGCAGACAGGAATCCGGGACTTCCTTGGTCCTCTATACAACGTTGGTTCTACGCAGAATGATCCGTCATCATCTGTCTTATTGACATCTCCAATCTACACGTCCTTTCTTTCATACTCAAGTAGTAGTCCTTTTCTAGTTCTGCCAACGTTACCTGTTCTTAGCCTTCCATTGCTCCTTCTATTTAATGGGTTGGATATTTATTGCATGTGTCCAAGCCAGGTCTTCTTTCGTCGAATTAACGTGTCCTTCAGATTCTATTTTTTCTTACTCTGTGGTGTTCATGAAACATTCAGCAGAGTGCAACAAATCAAGCTGTTTGCGATCTTCATATTTGTGTCTATTCTGTTTAATAATTCTCTTTTCGTTGTGAATATTTTCTTTGCCATTGCTATTTGTGAGTCGATCTGAATTGATATTGACCGCCAGGTAACTCTATTTGTTGGAGTAGTAATTCCCGTTCGAGGGGACGCGTCCGCGCCCAGGACTCCTCCAGTAGGTGAAGCATAAAAGAGATAAAAACAGAGAAACTGTAGGAGGTTCCATAAATCGCCCCAGTCATGAGAAGGCGGCTGAATGGGGCCATTCTCAGTTGTGTCGCTTTCCCTCTGCAGGTTGGCAGTCAGTGCTTCGCTCTCAAGGTGGGCGACAGCAACGTGCTGGAAGCCCGCAGTGTGGTGGGCCGGGAAACGGAGGTGAGCAACGGCTGCATAATCGGTGCAATGTGCCAGGTGGGCGGACGGGAAACCCTGCCCGAGAACACGGTCATCTACGGCGGTGAGGGCAAACGTCGTGTGGCCGGAGAGCGACCTCCACCGCAGACTCTGCAGCTCGACTTCCTCACCAAGATCATGCCCAACTATCACCACCTGAAGAAGGCGAGCAAAGCGAGAGACAAGCAATAGGTGTCTTGAGAGGCGTGGATGTTTGTTGAGATGGTAACTTTGTCCGCTTTGAATTCTTTCCACAACTAGGTCTACATGCCCCTTTTCACCCACGTCTTCTTTGTTATCCATTTCATCTACATCTTCATCTTATTTATTAATTTAATCTACGTCCTAATATTTATTATCAATTTCATCTACGTCTTTATTTTTTTCGTTATCCAGTTTATCAAGGTCTTCATCTCATATTAACAATTTCATCTACGTCCCGATCTTCTTTGCTATCAAGTTCATCTACTTCATCATGCTTATAAATTTTTTCTGTTTTCATCCTTATATGTTATCAATTTCGTCAACGTCTTTCACCTTCACCCACATCTCCATCATGTCAATCAATCATATCTTCATTTTCTTTCTTGCGCCTTTGCCTAATCAATCGTTCTCTCCCACTTTCGTTCTTCTCATTCTGAAAAAGCGGACTCTGACTCTCACTTGTGGAAAGATGACTATCCTACAACATCCCATCTCAATCTCAGTCATCGCCTCCGCAAACTGGATGGAGTCTTAAATCAGCTGTGGATGGCCTTGGCAGTTCCATCGGTTCCTGGATTCTTGCTTATCCTCCTTCTGTTCTTCCTGTTCCGGTATTCTTTTCTCAACCAGGCGGTTTGCGGTTGCTGGATGTACATATAGCTACTGGTAGACTGTGTATTATTTGTATTTGGGGACTTCAACTGACTGATGTTTTTTTGTTTATATAAAAAATATCTTTCCTTATTATTTTGTACTACTGATGAGTGATAAACAAGGCTTTGATAGTGTAAATTATTTAATATATTTGGAAATTAAAAAGTGGTTTGTTGAAATATATTCATAGTTCTGCGTTTAGCACCTCGACATATATTTTTAAAAATTCTTCAGCATTCGATACTTCATTTGATAAATAATAGTTGATATGCAGCAAACTAGTAATTACTAGCCTGGCAATTACCAGGCTTCGAGTCAGCCGCAATCAGTATGCACCAACACATTTCAGAGTGGTTTGGAGTTGACAGGTGACCTTAACACTAAAAATATAACACGTGATTCAGCCAGTGGAATTTAACACGTGAATGGTATAAACAACTTTTGCTGAAAGAAACGCTTGTGTGTGCGCTGGCTCCTTGTACGTCCAAGAAAGCTTATATCAAGAATCCTTAGTAATTGTGAGCTTTAGTTTTTTTCGAATTGGAGCAAAGTAAATTGATTTTCGTAAACTCTGTCCGACACGTTCTAGACGCAGTTTCTTGATCCATGTGAATTACTGTCAATTCTATTTCTCCGTACTTCTTGTGAGTGTAAGCATTTACTGCACTTGAAATCGGGAACGTCTCTCAGTTTGCCTTAACATTATAGTATCTCCTAAAATTATAGGAATTCAAATTTGAATGATTTCTAAAAATTGACCGTCAACATTTTGAACAGTTTGTAGGAATGAGAAATTTATTGGTATATTCAACATCATTTTGTATCATTGCACGCACTATACACCGTGAGTGGAGTGGATACAAAATCGCTGGAGAAATACATGAAAGTTATCACGTAGAGCTGTCGCGAGTAACTTTAAACGCAACCACAACAGATCAGGTTGACGGCGAACAGCGCTAACTGCTCAAAATGTGGCTAACGTAGTGGCTTTAGCAATAAGAGACCGAAAGGGTGTGTCCACTCGCTCAGTAGCAGCGGCAGTGCCTGGTACATCACAGACTTCAGTCGGCCGGGGCTAAAAGAAGCTGGACTGAAAGCGTACCATTCCAGAAAATCGAGCTGAGTAACTACCCTAGTCTGAGTTTCCCAAATAGATTGCAATAATTGCGGGGAAGATTGCGATAATTGCAAATTATTCCCACAATATTACCCGCAATTATTGCAATAATTCCTGCATCCTGCAATTATTGTAATTTTCCCCGCAATTATTACAATCATTCCTGCATTCTGCAACTGTTGTAATTAGTCCCGCAATTTTCCCCGTAATATTCACAATCACATGAATTTGCAATAATTGTAAAAATTTTATAGTATATTTTCATAATATTCTACAGAATTAGGTTGTTGTCAAATGGTGATTGTGACCATAGAGATTTTGGAACATTTTCTGAAATGAAACTAGTAGACACCATCTCAAGCATGAGACCTTATTAAGCTTGACTCGATAATTATCGAAAATCTTTGAGAGAAATCTATAAATTTTGAGTACATCTGAAGTCTTTCTCAATATCGATCTCAGATCTTGAGATTGACTCGAAAAATCTTGAAAAATTTGGAGAAATCTATAGATTTTGAATAAGTCTACAGATTTTCTCAATGAGTTAGAGACTGCCAAAGTTCTACTACTGTTGCTATACGGTAACAATAGAAATAATATCGGATAGTAGACGGCAGCAATTTTAAATGCTGAAACCGCACCATTGCTTCCAACTTTATAATTTCGTATCTTAAGCATTAAACGATACGTAGATATAACATTAATTTAATTAGTTTAACAACTTGAAGGTTGAAACGTTCTGTCAAATCAATTGCAAAATATAATTAAAAAGAAAATAATGTTGCAATTATTGTAGCTGTTCGAGCATATTTTGTGTCACTGAACTGCAATCCTAAAAACAATCTGCCCGGACATTTTACTGTGTCACAGACTTCTTTAATTCCACAAGAAATTGCTCTTGCGACTCTCGACCACGGTCTCCAAAGTGATAGGCAATATTGTACAAAATTTCCTTATGTGAACGACCTGGAGTACCTGCATCAAAGTAATCATTTAGTTTGTGTTTGATCAGCCTATTGAATAGCCTCAAATGGACTAATATTTGTTACTGTTTTGTGAAAATCATATAAGTTTGCCTTTAACATATTGTTTGCAGATAATAAAAGTCCTATCGCTTATAATGTTATGCTGTTCATTAAAGGGAGCTGCTTGCAAGTGCGATGAATAGCCACCCTTATGCACATCAGTGACGTTGGTGAATAAAACTCTTCATTTCTTCTTCACATCAAAATACAATTGTCTGAATTTCCTATTCAAACTTTCGCCAGTTATCACCTCAAAATTATGTCCATATTCCTTTCGGCAATGAAATTTCTGAAACATTTGACATGATTCATTGTTTTATTTTTAGTAGACAATCATCGGTATGAATGAAACGCAGCAATTGATTTTGCTACGATTTCCGGGGCTTTTGCTTCGCATTGTCTGAGTAAAAGCATATAATTTGCTTAGTAGCAAAAGCTTAAACTGTTTTCAAAATTTTCAATTACTCGTTCTCCTTGCCAGTCCTTTATTTTCCGTCTAAGTTATCCTAAAGAAGAGATATCTCGTCAAAATTTCCAAAATAAAAATGCTTATGTAAATCCTCCATAACCTGATGTTAACTTTCTAATGAATGACATTTAAAATATCAAATGTCATTGCATCTAGGTCTGTAGCATTTTGTTTTGAACTGTATAGTAATAATTATGATATCTATTAAAAAACGTAAACCAATGCCATTTAAAATAGACAGAATACTATACTATTGTCTAGTACTACAGGGTGGGGCAGAAGTCACGCACCATAGATATATAGGTACAGACATAACTATTTTATAGATATAAATGTCATATTTCATCAGCATTTGAATTTGAATAATTCAATATTAAATATATACATATATACATACTTCTGCCGACAAGCGTCTAAATTTGAATTTGAAAATTTATCTAAAAACGGTTAACAAGGAAAAGCGAAACCACTATCTTTTGTGGTTCTGCAGTGAAAGGTGTGACTTAGAAAAGGTGTCCTGTCTTTTGAAAGAAAAATGCTGTGAATCTTCAAAACCAACTTATATTTTCTCTGTTATATTTTTGGGTGCTCGAGGTCGTTGAAGAGTTGAAGTGATTAGAGTGGGATAATACTAATGATAATGGCATCTACATCATCTGAATAGGATGGAGGAACATGCAAGCAAGATTTAATGAACATCAAAAGCAATGCAATTTACGAAAAGCGGTATACGAGTTATTAGAATACTCATGGATTAAACATTCCAGACGTTACGTCATAGATGAATTGGCTGCGTTCGATAAAACAAAGAAACGAATTCGCAGCTACCATAAAAATTACGGCTGCACTGTGTGTGAATCCGTGGTTAAAAATTTTTCATTACAATAATTTTATGGATCATATTCTGGTGAAAGATCTAATAAGAAAATTGCCGAAAACTTCAGCGCCTGGTCTACAAAATTAGGAAAATTATCGCAAAGGTCGGTATTCAAGGTTCTTTACGCATTTTCGAAGTGGCTAATCTGGGATGCAACGGTGTTACTTTTTTGGTAACGGTCGTATGAACGTGCGTGTAAAATCTTCGAAAAGCGATCCTGCTGGAAGAGGTCATAGTTTCATTGTCGCCCCAAACTGTAAAGGGCATTGTGCTTAGTAACACACATGAAAGATTACTTGGATCTTTGCGATAAAAAATGCAGACATCTTTTATCAGCTACAGAATTCGGCAAATCAAGTAAACGAGCTATCGCTGTGAATACAATGGGCACAATTCCACGTTTAACCCTCAATATACCGAGAAAAAAGTCGCGTAGTTTACCAGTGGGGTCTACAGAGACCCCAGTTGTTTTTAATACATATAAAGAAGACTTATAATACAAACGTATGAAACAAACGTATGCACAAACGTACAATACAAACTAATGATACAAATATAATACTAATAATCAAATGTCAATATATCAAACGTCTATGAAATGTAACTTTGTAAAAAAAACATTTTTAGCACTGTGGGCATGTGAAAAGTACATGTTCACGGCACAAGTTTTTGTGGCATCCACGGCACACCATTGTGCTCTTCTTGTCCCGATTTCGTGGACACATGTGACACCGACGTTTTGCCGGGACTATTGGTACAGCATTCGGCCGCCGTTGATCTACAGGTGCAGCTTGGTCATCGATATTCACCAATGACTTTGAAAGCTCCAGTAGAAATCGTTTTCGCCGTTGCCCCGAGCGCGCTTCGTATTCCGGATGTACACTGAAAAAGTAAAAGAGAGGGGAGGGGGAGGGTTAAGTATCAAAATTACCAGTAGTATAGTATAAAATATAGTCAAATAGTTTATTTACAACATAACTTTGAAAACTGTTGATTTTTTACCTATTTAGGGTTCCAGGGCCAAGGTCACATGACTAAATTCCCTCAAAATCTATTTTTCGTGTTTTTATATATAGTTCTACTTCTGGTGAAAATTTCAGAGCGATTTCAGTTGTTTCAGTTGTTAAATTTTAAATTTCAGTAGTTTAGATACTGAATATGATGCCTGTTTTTCTAGCCTCTTTGTGATAGCCGTGATAGTATATATAACATACTGTATATACTAATTTATAAAGTACACTAGTAATAAACAACATAAGCTTACCTCAAAAAGAGCACTTGGGCGTTATAGGCAGCGATGTTCAAAAGATTCATGAAGAGTGTCATCGGCCATCTTCGGCACTTGCGAATGCAGTTGTAGGTTCTCACCAGTTGATCCAGCGTGTCGACGCCGCACTTGCCCGTGTTGTAGTCCAAGATGATTTGTGGTTTCTGCGTACCGTTGTCGCTGATCTCAGAAGTTTTGTGAAGTGTCGACAGCAGAATTACAGCCTTGTTTTTTTGGGGGACATAGGATACAACTGTCGCATTCCGTTGAAATCCGAATAAGGTCGAGTTTTCAATACGATCCCGATGAGGCAGCATTTCAGTAGGTAACTCAGCCTTGTTTTTCCTCATTGTGCCGGTCATTGTAAGCTGGCGTCCAAGCAGTGTCCGTGCGAGATCCAAACTGCTAAAGAAGTTGTCCATGAACACATGACGACCAGTTCCAGAGATCGTGTTTGTCAGCTCCAACACTACTCTTTGACCCTGACCTCTTTCAGGAGCATTACCAGTACGTCCGATATAAGGTAGGAGATTTAAGCAGTAGAATGTTTCTGCATCAGCTAGAGCCCAGAGTTTTATCCCATATTTTCCTGGCTTACTGGGAATGTACATTTTAAAGCGGCAACGTCCACGAAACGTGACTAGTTGCTCGTCGACAGTTACATTTGGTCCAGCTTTGTATGCAGTTCGAAAATTCGTTACAACTTGTGAAAATATATTGCGGATCGGAGAGAATTTGTCATTGATATTTCGTTCGTCACGGTCATCAAATCGAATGAAGCGAAGGAGGTCCGTAAATCGATTTCTGGACATCGACTTGTTGAATATTGGCCGACCATCATTTGAACTCCACAAATCACTAACTCGTGTTTTGTTCTCGTGATGTGCACCCGCAAGAAGTAAAAGGCCGTAGAAGCGGTACAATTCGTCGGGTGTGGTTGGTATCCAGTTCATTGTTTTCCTGTTTCCTTCTATGTTTGTATATCTCACGATTTGTCGCTGAATATCTGCCGTAATAAATATTTCAAAACTATGTTTTGGACTAACACCACAAAGGTTAGCACGAGCAGTCGGTCCAGAATTTTCTCGTAAAATATTTGCATTTCTAATTCTTCCAACGTTTGCTTCAACAGGCTGTCGCTCCCAGGTTTCTTCACCATTTCTGGATAACATGTTATTGACATTGTGATGCATTTCTTCAATATTTTCTTCGATTATATCATCGTCCTCATCTTCATATCTGGGGTCGTCAATTATACCATCCGGCTCTAGGTTTTCCCCTTCGCTTTGTTCGCTGTCGTCCGACGATTCTAAAATTCTTTCTAATGCTTCCTCAACAGTAAAACGACGACTAGCCATGTAGACAAACAATAAAATGACTGATAACAACGTCTAATAGCTTCTGGTATTGATCACAAATCACTAGAGAGAGAGACAGATGCAGCAGACTACATATTATGCAGATCGGCAGAGTACCTAGCGAGTATTCAGCTGACTGGCTGAACATTATTTTCTCTAAATCTCTTGTTCGAATATACAGGTGTTATTTGGGGTCCCCAGATACCCCATTGATAAACTACGTTCGAATTGTTTAAACTCACTACAGATCTAATTCTATATAGAAAATATTTTTGTAAATAAGTCTAAATATAAGAAAACATAAC
This sequence comes from Nematoplana nigrocapitula, assembly GCA_032274565.1. Classification (NCBI taxonomy): domain Eukaryota; kingdom Metazoa; phylum Platyhelminthes; order Proseriata; family Nematoplanidae; genus Nematoplana; species Nematoplana nigrocapitula. Next base: position 1,619 of record JAUYWV010145677.1, on the reverse strand, counting down.
TTTAGGAAAAGTCATAAAAGGAGGAAATCAAACAATGTTTTGGATTGAAACGGCAAACAGTTAAATATGCTCTGGGGTCCCTACAGACTCCATGGTATATTGAGGGTTAAAGAGAAAAAAATGAAAGTAGTGATTGAGAGAGAATTGAGTGTGCAAGTGGTGGAGGTATATAGGTATCCATGAAGTGGCAGCGAGAAAATGAGTGGTTTTTGTTATAGAATAAAATGTTGAGAAAAGTGAGTGATTATAAGAATCAATAGTTGTGGAGCCTAAAAAAATATAATTTGAGAATTCCCAAATGATGCTTTTATAAGCAGGTGAAGATCACGTGAATTTCCTCGGGAAACCTCACGTGAAATTATTTTACTCTGGATGGCTCCCACTGGTCGTGACCTTACCCTACTTATGATGTCATCATTGGAAATACCCAATCTATTTTTGGGCGTTCCAGAGGCTGCCTAACTATTATTGCTCATATATGCGAGAAAAATCAATATATATATATATATGTGTGTGTGTGTGTTTACGAATCGGTCACATTTTGTTTATCCGCATCGGTCACCAAGGGTACGAATCGGTCGCAGTTTTAATATTTACTAAAATCCAATTATACGCTTTGGTCACAAAATCTCTCGCATCGGTCACCTTCCTACTCCTTGGTCACTATTGTACGAGAAAAATATTTTTAGTATTTCTACGTCATTTGAGGTCATCTTTAAGTCACACAATGTTTAGTTAGTGTTGAAACTACAGTACAACCCGTTTGGTTTCTGGATTACGATTAGAAAAGGTAAGAATACAATTATTTAAAGCAAAGTTATAGTCATTATAGATAAAATGCTAGTTAATTAAAGCATTAAATTTATTATATTCAGTGTACTATTATAACTCAATAATACTAATTCAACACGAACAATCAACCATAATATTATTTTATTAGCCAGGTTAAAAGTATAAATATATTAAATATCCTGTTATACCACTGACATTGACAAATATGGATGAAATATGGACATGATTTAGCTAATGTAATTAATTTAGTAATGTAAAAATATATATTAGGAATAATACTATCAATTTTCATTTTATTAGTAATAGTATTTCTTACTTAGTTATACTATAGTCTAGAGTTATAATTTGTATTATAAATTAATAAACCCTTCAAATATTATCATATACCGGTAGGCCTACTATTTTATAATAAAGCCTGAAATAAAAGAATAATAATAATATTAATAATATTAATAATATTAAAACAAATAATTTTAATTAATATATATAATTATAATAATTTGTATTTATTAATCTAATATAAATTCAATTTAAAAATTATAAAGTTCTAAATAATATTTTCATTGATTAGTTGTTGTTGTTGTTGTTTGCTGCCCCCGGACCTACCAGAGTAGTAGGTCCTCCCCCCCTTTGCTCGTGAGGAATTGAGCAAATTGGCCCGGGTTGGTCCAGAGGTCGGAGGTTTTGAGTGCGGTTGGGTGAGTGCGGCAGTTGAATATGTGTCTGGTGTCATGGGGTGTGCAGCCGCATGCTGGGCATGTATCTGGTGTTGTGTTGTTGATGAAATGTTGGTAGTGGTTGAGGCGAGGGCAGGAGTTGCTCCTTAG
>JAUYWV010145666.1:0-10349 GCA_032274565.1 Nematoplana nigrocapitula | reverse complement strand
TGCAAAACATCATTTAATATTGCCTATTTGGTTATCAAGGGATACATTGTTGGTATCCTTGAATAGCCCAAGGCTGTAATAACGCAGTCGTCTTACCAGTTTACTACTAATATTACGTTTTGCTGAAGACGTTTACCTCTTCTTCTTTTCTTTAAAAAACTTACAAATTTCTTCGTTTTCACATATGCATATAACAATAGAGCAATACTCTTAGAAAGTAAAGGGAATGCTCCAAAGAAGCTCTCTGGGGAAACTGCCTAAAGTGTTGGTAATTATCAGGTTGGAGGGTTATCGTGACAGGCTTCCAGTGGTATACTACTGTAATTCCCCATCTATATTTTGCAAGTCGAACAATCATTGGGATGCCTGTTAGGAATCGTTAGTTGTTCTTGTTGTGTTTGTTTTTTATATCAAAGTAATACCCCCCCCCATTCAGGCAAAATCAGAAGATTCCCTCTTCTGCACCCCAACTCCACCCCTGAGCGAGACTGATATGGGACGAGTGTACAGGGCGCGCTCTATGGAATTGCTCGAAGGCATGGCTGTGTGGTCCAACGATGCGCTCGTCATCGAATTGGAGAAAACAGATCAGGGTCTTGGGTTCAGTGTTATTGATCACGAGGTAGGCAAAGAGAGAACCTGCCTTGTAATAATCTGATAATGCTAACATTCTGTTTTTATAGTATTATATAGAGTAAAAAGGTATAATAAAGTAATCTAAATTTAACTGCAAAAGTTTTCAGATTCTTTAAAGTCGCAATTTTATTACAGTGGCAACGTGTTTCGCCTACTCGTTAGGTATTTTTCAAGCTAGAAATACCAATTTGTTCTAACAGCAATGATTACAGAAGTCAGAACAGAACTCCATAGGAAAGCACAATGTAAAAATGACCAATATAATGTTGCAACCTTTACTTTCGAGGGCGGCTTTTAGTCGAAGATATACGCTATTGATTAAAACGATATATTTATTTTTCAAAGACATGTCTACCACCTTTTAAACATTATTTCGTACTTGTAACATAATACCGATATATTATTCTTATATAGTTAAGAATAGAATTATAACGACTTCATTATTTGTTACTTTTTTCTCTTTTTTGGGAAAAGATGTATATTCTATACATGTAGTATAAGAGCCACTAAAACTACAAAAAATCATTTCAACTCTGTGAGCAGGTGTGCAATTAATAGGCAAGCGCAGATGGCCAGGATGCCAACTACCCACCCGTCTCACTTGGCATCCTCCCCCAATGCCGTACACCAACGTGTTACTATAACGACCGAGAAATCTAGCTGAAAATAAATAATAATAACCAGGATGCAGATGAACTGAGAATTTATGCCGTGTTCATTCGATATTATAAACTGCTTACGAGAGATTATTTATTATGCCAATTTTTATTTTTCTATGGCGGTCTAAGGCCAAAGACTTTCAGTTTGGGTACGCTTTTAACTCGTGTATTGGGGGTTACCACGGCAACTTGTGGTTTGCTTGTGAGTCTGTTCCAGGTAATCCCTTACAAATTAGCGTGTATAGATATTTTTGGTCTGACGGTTCTAGTAATCTGGGTTTCTTTTCAGAAATGTGCGAATCTTGTCAACTTAATACTTTCAGTTATATGATTAATCTGCCCCCTTCATCATTGCCATTTGAATTTCTGAATAACGTAAAGTAAATGCAAGCATTTTGCTTCATTGGATATTGCAGAATATATCAACATTTTCCGGAATTTTCGATTATGTTTACTGTTGTCACGATTCAGCTCCACAAATGCGAACGGAACACTGCCGAATTTTGCCTCAAAGTATTTTTTCTGAAAGACCGTCCTTTTGAGTCGTTCAAAAAATAAAAAATTGTAGGAATATAATTTTTATGGGAAGCAAAATTCATAATACAAAAATGAATTGATAAGCAGCTTTTGAAGATTTCATGGTTTCAAATTTGACTAGCAAATGAAACCTCGTCTTTATTTAACCTTTAACCGAACTGATGACATTCGTATTTTTAAAAGATAATTTAACATTTACGGAAATCGTCAATAAGATTACTTTTGACATATTTTTGTTACGCAAAGTAAACTCTATAGTAATACAGTAGAAGTCTAAACTCTTTTTCAAGAATTATACCAGAAGTTAATCGTCTATGCGTAGCTTACCAACTTTATTTGCTTTCTAATATTTGAGTTTTCCTTTGTTTAGATTTATTCGAATATTTATAGTATCTAACGATGTTAAGCAACAATTGCAGATGTTTTCAAATTGCTACCGACTGTCTGAGTGTCAACATTTGGATGTTTCTAATTTATAGAACATACTTATCAAATTCTTTCAAACTCTTATATTGAAATATTCTATATTTTCCATATAGCTCGAGTTGTGTAATTGATGGATATTGTTCCCATTAACCAGATATATACACAATTACACAATTGATTGCTGTCGTGTCACCATCGGTGTTCTCCCTTGTTTGTTCGGGTATCACAGGACCCTTTGAATCCCGGGGATTCGGTGATAGTGATTCGCAGTCTGGTCCCCGGTGGGATCGCTCACGTGGACGGTCGCCTCATTCCCGGTGATCGTCTGCTCTTCGTTAACGACAAATCCCTCGAGAGGAGCAGTCTGGGCTCCGCTGTTGCCGCCCTCAAGTCCGCCCCGAAGGGCAAAGTGATTCTGGGCATTGCCAAACCTCTTCCACTGCACGATTCTGCGCCGGGTTCTTCCATGGGTACAGATGTAAGTCAAGGCGCTCCCTCCTCACCAACATTTTCCTCACACGACGAAGCTGTTTGTTCGGATGAAACTAGTTAATGCGTTGGCGCGTTCGACTAAAAAATTCTGAAGAGAAAGATAGACAGTCAGAGATTAGTTAATGGCTGCCTGCTCAGCAGTGCAAAGCTAAAAGCAGTGTCAATGGAAAAGAACTGGTGCCAAGAAGATCGCTGGAAAGGACAATAAATAAAATCCCGTGTGGTTAGTATAGGTAGTGTGACTGTGTGTGAAACTTACTTTGAATATGAATAGCTTTGACTATTATTCAAAATGGAGAACTGTGCGTAACACTGGGAGGTTATTAAGCTAATAGTTTTTCGAGTCAATTAACAGATGTATCCTGTTTTAACCGTTTTTGGCAGATGCTAGACTTGACAGAAAACTTGACAAGCAAGTACCGAGTTTTACAATATGGAGCCTAGACGCTTTCCCCAATCCATCCAACTAGAATAAGTAAACAGCGCAACCCATTTGAACAGTTTGTAGTTGTTTCAGTTTGCTAGAGAAGGCGGAAAGAAGTTGTTCTTTATTCACATCATAAGTGCATTTGATTTCATACACTAAAAAGACAACAGAACAACAGAACTAGCTATGTTGTGACTTTACTGTACAATTTTATCTGTACCCTGATGAAGACACGAAGTGTCGAAACGCGTTGGACTTTTTCAATTAAAACATTTCAGCAATCGCACTTACAATGAAGTCTTTGGGCAGTATCTCATCCTCAGAACTACGGTAGTTAATAAAGGTTTTACCCCACAACCTGCCACACATTGGTCAGAGGTTTGAACATGTTGGACGGAGTATTACAGTGGTACTTCTTCTTTGACTGTCATCTTCTCAGAAGGTTGACTGCCATGGATATCCACTTCCCTTTGTGTTGTGTGCCTTCCGAACAGCCTAGGCGTAGTCTATCTCCAGCCAATCTGTCACGTCCTTGGAGCATGTTCTTTCTTTCTGTCTTCCTCTTCTCCGTGTACCATTGATCTTGCCGTCCAACAATTTTCGTTGTTTTTCGTTCGCTCTTACAATATGTCCAAACTATTGAATCTTCCTTCCTTTGACTGTCTTCAACAATGATCTGTTTTCCCTTTTTATCCCCAGCATTTCTTCGTTAGTCTTTTTATCCATGTATGAGATTCTCAACATTCTTCTATGCGCCTACATTTCGAATGCATTGATCTTGTCTATCAACTGTTTGTCTAAAGTCCAGCACTCTGATACGATGCATACAGAAAGGTTGAGAGCACATAACACTTTATGATCACCTTTCTTAAGCTCCAAACTGAGGAAACATGATGTTAAAATATATTTTATCTTTACAAAGTGGTTTTTACTATACCTATCCTTGCCTGTACTTCGCAAAGTACGCCCACTGGAAAAGAAGGGGGAGTAGTCTGGTTTTAGCCACTATTGAAGGTGAAGTACAGGGCAAAAACAAAAGAGGTGCTCGGAGGAAGTCATGGATAGATAACGTCAGAAGCTGGACGACAGATGGAGGAATGAAGGAGGCAAGAAAAAAGGCATGGGAGAATAAGTCTATGGTCCCACGATGGGCTATGGCGTGATCGATCGACCGATCGTACTTCGCAGTTGCATTTTCCGTCATCAGCTGTCCTATGTATTTATAAACTTCTTCACTTGTTCGAGGATTTGACAATTCACTATAATCTCTACTCTATGTGTTTCTTTCCTGCTGACTACCATTATCTTGGTCTGTTTCACATTCATGCGTAATCCCATTTCTATACTTATTTTTTTAACTTTCTCCACCATCTGTAAGTCCTCTTTTCATTCCGCTAGATTGCTAGAAGAACAGTGTCGTCCGCCTATCTCAAGTTGGTGTTATTTTCTCCTCCAATTAAACACCCAGGAATCTCATCTTTTTCGTGGAATATACTCTCTATATACAAGTGGTACTACAACCCTTTAAATAGAACTTTGGTAAAATTCTCATGTATGAAGTCTATAATTACTCTAAAACTAGCCTTGCTCACATACGTATGGTATCCCCTATAATCCTGTCCGGGTTTTATACGGTTTATCAACTTCTTCTAAGTTGGAAACGAACCCCATTTCTCTTCCAGTCTTCGCCAGTGAATTACTTCAACACGAAAACCATGGCCATGGAGATGTGGCATTCGGGTGCGAATAACAACAATCCTCAACTCCGCCTCTCTTCTACCACTAGCACATCTTCCCCATCCCTTACCGGGACCACGCCGTGCACAACATGGGGTCTTTCCATCACGAACGAAGTTCTTGCCAAAGCCGTTGAGCAGTTGGAAAGTGAAGAAAGACACAATGTTCTCAATCACTACCACCACAACACTCTGCAGCATCCTATCGCCGTTCACCGTACTCCCTCCTTGACCACCACCCCTTCTTCTTCGCCAGACCCCTGTACCTCCTCTCTTGAACGCGCCGGCTTTGCCATAGTAGACGACGTGCTTGTGTCCGCTGTCCACTGTCTAGTTCGCGATAACTCGGACAATTCCACATGCCGTCTGGGCTCGCCCAGCTCCCCTGTCAGCCTATCCGCCGATCTCAAATTGCCCTCTGTCGGCGGCGGTGAAGGTAGACATTCTTCGACCAGTTCCCTCCTCTCAGTAGTCTCCTCTTCCGTCTCCTCCGCCGACTCCACAACTAGTCTCACGTCGACCAGTTCGGGTGACCGGCTGGAAGAGCTGGAGATTGTCCGAGATACTGGCAGTGACACGGACGCTCTGTTCAACTACAAGGTACTCAGCGCGCGAGTTTAATCCCGCCCGCCACATTCTTCTTTTCTGCATGTTGGTTGGTTCGTCGTTCGTTCGTTCATTCGTTCCGTTTTTTCGTATTGTTGGATTGGTTGTGTTTATTTAGTTTTTTGATTTCGTCCGTCTGTCCGTTTACTTTTGTCTTTGCTTTCTCCACCTGTGGAACCTGTTTTTCAACTGCATATCTAGTTAGCACGGTATTGATGATGGTTGTATTGTACAGTAAATATGTCGTAGTTTATAACTCAGTTATCCATATCAAACAGGTACTATTTTGGCATTCGCTGCTGCTGTTAGATATTCTGCCAAAATTGACGACTGCTAAATGTAAGCTAAATAATTGCCAGTTTGGCCACCTCTCTCTACAGTAGTGAAAAGGGTAATGATGGTGAGTGGTGGCGGTGCTACTGTATAAGTACACGACTTTGACTTGTAGTTGGAGGTACTTTGATAACACGAACGAATATTATCTGATTTAAACTGCCTATATCCATGGCGTTCCCACTGCATGCCATTGATAAGGTTGAAAATTGTCTGAAACTCTCGACGCTTCAATTGAACAAACACTGCACGATGCCAACATCTATATGTTCATGGATAGTTTGTTCCGATAGACCACGGCGCAGCTGCTTTCATCAGTTATATGCCAAACAGGTTCAAAGTGCACTCGACTATTCTCTAGCTAGTCCGTGTTCGTCGTGTGTAGCTGTTACGTGTGTAGATTTATATGTTCAGTATATACGTACACCACTATTTTCCCCATTTGAACATTTCACATTTCATGTTTTTATATTTTAATTCTGTATAGTTATCTTGGTTAGCTTAACTCAAAATGCTCCGGAATCCGGAAACCACGACGTTAGTTGCTGTTTCCAATTTGGGGGAATGAACTCTACACCTTTTGCCTACGGATTTAAAATATTTTTGTCAATTAAAATAATAAATTGGCAATGCATTTAAAGATAAGCGTCAATGGATTTAAATCTGTTGTAATTTATTCCCGATAGATTTAAAAAGTACAAATTTTTTCACTGAATCAAACATATAACTCAGTCCTGAAAATATTCTGAAATGGGCTTAATTGTTGATTATTTCCCAAAAGGCATATCTTCTTCAAGGAGAGCACTCTGACAAAAACGATCGCGCGTGGTTTACAAATTTTATGCACATTGGAGGAGTGACCACATTTGTTGATCTATGAATGAAACTTGTGATCTTCGTAGAAACATCCTAATAACACATCATATTTATTTCCCCATTATATTTCATAATCTTTTAATATCTTTTTTGTCTCAAGACCTTATTTCGCTCATTATTTGCCGTTTCTGGTTCTTTATAATTATGCCATTTCTGTATACCGTAATAATCATCACATGCAGGTGTCTGTTTATTGTTGATGTTGAAATGTTTATTTCATATCGTTCTCTAAGTCATAACGCGAGCTCCTTCAATGTTAAAAGTAGATTCACTTCCAAACATTCAACAATATACTCTTTGTATTTTTTTTTTTAGCCTTCATTTCTGTCCTCCTTTCATTTTCTTCTCATTATCACCAATTCCTTATCCACATCTAGGCGGTATTGACGTTCACTCCGTTCGCTTCCGCTGTTTGCTTCCAGTCAGCTCCATTTTCGTATCGTTTGGAGAACACGAGTACGAGTGGCTTTGAGTATTTGTTGCATACTTCCCGTCCTTTTTTACCTCGGTATATACATGAATGCTACCCAGTAGTAGTTTACTTAAATTTAAATTCATCGATAAATATTTTAAATCTATTGCAAGAATATTCATTGCCGTTTATTTTAAATACATTATCAAATTAGTTAATTCCATTGACAAATATTTCAAATCCGTAGGCAAAAGGTGTAGTAATCATGATAGTTATAGTTGGATAAAGTCCATTATGACTACCTTTCCAGCCTTCGCTGCCTGATTTCAATGGCGATTCGCACCACATCGTGAACAGATGGGCCATTCAAGCCGGATCAGGGGGTTGGCAAGCGACCAATGGAGGAAAAGCTAGTTCGCTTTCTGATTCGGGAACTCTAACTGACGGAACTGTAATTCAATTAGCCAGCCAGTTGACTAACAGTAGTGCTCAGCCTAATCATGCTTCTGCTTTTGATTTCTGATTTGGCTATATCTTCTCGCGCTTTGATTTTATGCCGATCTTTTAACTTCAAAAAGGCTTTATAGATCAGTAGATTCACAAGATTGTATGACTTCTGAAATCCTCTTCTCTCGCTGGTTACATGTTTATACTTAGACTAAGGTGCAAACAGAACTGCCAGCCCTGAAATTTATAACTAAATGGTGGTTGTTCCTCTTGTGTATTTATGGATTGTTTACATTTTAATAATGGCCGTTAGGTCCATTGGTGGCCCCTTGTGTTCTATAGGGGTTGTCCAATGAGAAAGCAGAACGCGTTACGGCAAGTGAGAACCAGAGACTAAAATTACTTCTCCTGGTTTGATGCAGTGAAATTGAAATCGATCAATGAGCGGTGACTTTGTGATCAAGTTGGCTATTGATTTTTCAAAGTCAGCGCGATGACTGTCAGTAGCCTTTGATTCAGGCAGCAGGGTGGTTGGCATTTTTATGCACCAAAGTGTATTTGGTTTGTTAGCAATTATTCGTAATGGCACTTAGTTCACCGCGCATTTCAACAATTTAGCCTACAGTTATGTATATTTTTCATTGTATAAAGTTTCTCTTCAAATTCCAATGGTTATAAAAAAACGACCAAATCTTCCCATTTTGTTGTTTCACAGTTTAAGCAAAATGAACAGTAAAGTGTTTATACAGTTTACAGTTTGTACCGACTAATCAAAAAGTTTCACTTTTGTGCACTGCTTGCGCAGATTTGGTGAGCCGAAATCAATTGCTTTTTAAAGGCGCAATTCTATCATACCAGTTATCACTTTCACCTAAACTATGATGCTTTAGTGCCTAAAGTAATGCTTGAATAACGGTGATTATGATAAAAACGGACAATTTTGTTTTAGGATATTGTCGATACACCTGCATTGGAGGATGAAGATGTAAGCCTTGTGAAACGACAAAATTATTTGGCAAAATTTCTATTGTACTGAACTGGCAAGACTCGTTTCCTTTCTTTCTAGCCTGTTGACGTCAACTCTCGCTCCCAGACACGGGTGAACAATGGTGGAATCAGTTCCCATGTTCCTCCGGCCCCAGTCTCCTTTGAGTGCAAAATCAAAATCAAGCAGCACATTGGCAGATTGGGTAAGTCAAAGTGGTACCTGTTGCTTCGTCCGCGTGGGATGAATAAAATTGAATGTACTCAATTTCAGGCCTGGATTTGGACCCGGTGGATGGCGCAAAGCACGGCTGTCGTGTTAGGAAAATTGACGACTCGATTGTAGCCAAGGACAAACGTCTTCGCGAAGGTGACTACGTGACAGCGATCAAGAAGCATTCCCTGCGTTATGCCACATCCTCCGAAGCCAACGAGATTCTAAGGCGGTTCATCCACCCGACTCCAACCAATATCAGGTAACTCAACTACTCAGAACCTTCCTGTATGTGAAATTGTTTTTTGTACGTAGGTGCAACTATGTTCGCGTACTACTGGTGATTGACCGCATGGGCGTCGATTTTCTTTGGTTACTAGTCGTTAAGAAAGCTTGCCGTTGTTTCCTCTCGGAATAATTCTCATCTATTATTGTAAACTTGCATCCTTCTATCATGTCTTCTGTAATAAATAATTTCGCTCTATTTGGCAAAATCTGACGAAATACAATTGTGTATATAAAGACAGAGAAGATTTTACGTGTCCTACAGTTTAAGTCATTTGAAGTGCTGCTGAAGAGTACTTAGAATTCTATACTCGCTCATGGCGAACTCCGAGTGAAATACGAATCGATATATTTCCCACTCTCCTCTACAAACTTTTCTCTGCTCGACATAATAATTGACTTTTCCTGCATATTCCATTTGTCTTCTTTCGGCGCCTTTGGCTGATCTGCCTCCCTCTATGCATTTGGTAATTGGTTTTGTGACAGCGGGAAATCAGTCCTATCCTATTCGCTGCCCCAAGCTCCCCCGTACATTTTCCTGTTAATTATCCAGATGCACTGGTTTGAGATGTTGGACGTAACCGTTGTGTCCTCCTGCTTGCTCCCGGCTGTTTTGGTGTAACTTCAATTTGGTTGCTGTATTCTTAATAATCGATCAGTAGTTGTTGCCCAGTGAGGCATCTCATTTGAAAGATTTGTTAATGGACTTATCGTCGTGCCAAAATGACTGCATTTTCAGTAAATTCTTTTCCCCCAGGTCTGCATAGCATCTCCAACTCTGCTTTTGCTTACTATATGTCCTTCAAAAACGAACAGCTTTATCCTTGGCGCAAGTTCAAAGCGTTTATACGAGTATGCCGTCAACAAATTTATCGCGTGTAGCGCGTCTTTGTTTGCGTGTTTCTTTAAGAAAATCGATGAGTGTTTTGTCAGTGGAGAATTATGTACATTCGTCTTTTTGACCGCCAAAAGTGAATTAATTCACTTAACCACCAGTTGTGCTGGGCCCGGTATGGACAGTCACGAAGCTTGTATTGATTAACCGCAGCATTAATTGTTTACCGGTGCAATGTATTACTTTGTGTTTTGTAATTTATTGCAATAGAATTCTTTAGGGATGGTTAACGTGTATTATTAACATATTATGAAAAGAAGATAGCTAACAAATAACGCGAGACAAGCAAATAATTAATATCAACCAATGAGGTTTGAATACGTCAACTAGAGTAGACACGCACACCAAAACATGTAATTTCGGTTTGGGGATGTTTGGCAGGAG
>JAUYWV010145655.1:0-10349 GCA_032274565.1 Nematoplana nigrocapitula | reverse complement strand
TTCGGGGCGGTGGCCCCGCCCTTGTCGGTGCTGACGGAGGATCCCGTGGCGGTGGCCTCGTACCTGCGGGAGCTCCGACTCCTCTGACGCGGGTGCCGCCTGATCCCATCCCAACAGTGCCAGGTCTCCTGGACTGCCCCTAACTATGTCCCATCTTTAGTCGTACCACTTTTGTTTAACGGTCTGTCCACCTGTCAGTGCCATATGGGAGCACTGTCCAGATGAACGCCTTCATCAATCCCATCTTCAAAGTCTCGTTCAGGTATCTGGCCTTTCATGTGATATCGAGCTTAGCTGCAAAGTCTATCGATTTTCATTTGAGTTGTAGTATTTCACATTATCGCTTAAGCGTATCCTCGAAATGTGATAACATGGAGGGCTTCTCAAAATTAATTGTCTCTCTATGTGTTCACTATTTCATCCTAGACCAGTGGTTCTTAACCTTTTTCGCACTATTATGTTATCGTCATCATATTGTACTGATTAATGTTTCATAGGCTAATATAGACAGACAAAATTATTCAACATGTCACAAACTCAATAACAGGGCTGCAACTGCTTCATTGAGACGAGATTCGGCAAGTCAGGAATCGTCTGCGAAAGTACTATTCTCATGTCACATTTTGGCATAAACATTTCTGTACATTACCTAAAGGTCATCCAAGTCTACGACCTGATACTCCTCCTTTGCAGCAGCACTCATCACTAAGTCAAGAAACTTTTCCAGTATTTCCTCTGGAATCTCTTCAACATTGTAGAGAAAAGGATTTCGGGTCATCTTCATCGTGATATCTTTGGACCTGATCTTGGGAAAGTACTTAAATGATGAACTCCTCCTTCAGATTGATGAGGTGATGCCGAATGGAGTCCCTCAGTGATTGCCAAGGTCGTCATTGTCCAAGACATCGCTCAGGCGAGAAAATGATGCAAAATTCCCGCCGCTTATCACTCGCCGATTCCAGATATCGAGCTTGGCCAGGAGCACATTGATTAAATGAGATGTCCGAAAATTGTAACCAACTTATTATCGGATATATGAATGTCCATTTTGAAGTCTTATTTGGGGCAAATCATTTACCCAACGAAACCGAAAATTTAAACACAGGTTAAGAACCACTGCCCTAGACCATCAATCCGAGAGAGCTGAAATTTTGGGTACCCATAGTCGGTTTTAGGCCCTTCTGGGCCCGAGTGTTCGAAACTTAAGTATAGTACTTAAGTGGAAAATCGGTTGCTCGAAACTAACCTAAGTAAATTAATTGGTGTGCTCATACACTTAAGTGAGATTCTGTACTTAAGTTGACAATCGAAGAATTTCCACTTAAGTACGCTTTTGAGCAACCCAAAACTGATTGGTGTGCTGCCAGCAACTTAAGTAGAGGTCAACTTTAGGGAACTATAGGGCTCCCTAACGTTGACAATATGTATTTAAAGACTTAAGCCTATGGCGCCCCCTCTAAGAAAGTTATATACTAGTTTTACAATAATAATTTAACCTATGGCACCCCCTGTACGACGAAATTTGCTTTCCCCCCCCACTTTTATGTTGCTTCCGCCACCACTACTTGTAATAACACATTTTAATTTGGGAAATGGATAAATTAAAGAAGTAAACAAGTCAACAGCGAAGCCATCAAACTAAAATTCAAAATTCAAAATTCAGGGCATGAAACTAACAGCAATTTCGTTGCCCTGATGTTATCATAATTCTCAGGTGGGGTGAGTGCGCCACTGTGATGCATGTACTCAATGCATAGAATTACTTATTCCATGATTGTTTGTGAATAGTCGTCACAGCTGGAAAACTGAGATAGATGGGTGTCCACAACAGACCCCCCCCCAATCAAACCGCCACTGATATATCAGCCATAGTTATCATTAACAGCAATTTCGTTGCCCTGATGTTATCATAATACTCAGGTGGGGTGAGTGCGCTCACGGCTCATCAGGCGTCTATACTTAAGTACTTAAGTGAAATACTTAAGTGAGAGAAGTTAGGGGATTAAATAAGATGTTTCGAACAACCCAAATAATTTGATGTGCTCGAAAACTTAAGTAGGCGTACTTAAGTGGAAAAACTTAAGTTTCCAACACTCGGGCACTGGCGTCAGCAATTCCAGAATGCTATTGTATCTGTCAGAGTTGTTGAGCAAAGCGTCAGTTCCTTTGTCGATCAGCAACCGGAGTTAGCTCATTACGCAATAATTTCGGACGTATGAGTGACAACATGCTACGTAATAATTGTTCCAATTCGCACTAAATTATAATTTACCAGTGAAACAAGCATATTATTTGCGAGTAATATAAATCGTATATCATCTGAGATATTCGCAAAACTTCGTAATTAGCAGCAAGTTTAATCGCAAATGGCTCTCCAATGGCCCAAATGGGTGCCAAAAGTTTCACCTCTCTTCGATTGAGAGGTTAGGAGCAGATAGCAAACAAACAGTGCCAATTAATTTTTGCAAGCTCTCCATATTTCACATTCTGAGGATTTTACAGTAGTCACCAAACACCAAGCCACATGAGTCTAAATAAATACTCTATTTACATGGAGCATCAGGATGAAAGAGCGACACCCGATTAGCGCTAAAGTAGATGTCCATAAACGAGCTGTAAATCGGATCAATAACTGTGATGTCAAACTAGTCTTCACTTATTCGGTTTTTGGCTCCTTTTAAATATTTTTATATTTATGGATATTTTCTGTATTTACTATTCTCTAATTTTTAGTATTATTTATTTAATTTCTTTTTGGTTTATAGTGTTTCTGTGTCCACTGCACAGGTGTTCAAGTTGTGATTTGATCGGATTGTAGCATTCAACTGGCGAATATTGTTCCAACGTCCTGACTGTTCTTATAATGCAATGACAAAGGCGCACACATACGCACTCATTATTTTACGTGGCTATTGCCAATAAACAACAATGTCTATCCGAGTCGGTACTGATTATTATTGCTTCGATTAGCTCGTAGGTGCATGAACCAATCGATAAAATGGTGGTGGATTTACCCAATCCAATGCTAACGTTAACTCCGCTGCAAATCTTCCGTCCAAATTATGGTTCAACAATTCCGCCCCTTTTCTGCCGGAGCAGAACACCCCGCCACGAGAAGGCGGCTGCATGGGGTTTCCGATATAGTGTTTTAACTGGGGTCGTGTTTTAACTAGAGATCTAGGGTATATTAAAACACGGGTTGAAAACGCTACATATGAAACAAAAACACTTACCGTTGAACGAAGCAGTTGTGCGTCTTTCGCAGACAAATGGGTCTTCTCCCTGAGTAACTGAGGAGGAGGAGGAGAAAGGGGTGGAGGCAACAGTCGTGCGTCAGCTCCACCAAGTGTCAGCTTAGAACCCACAGCTTCGATGGATGTGGAAGGTATATAAGCTGAGCAACAGGAAAAACACAATAAGAGTATAACCCACTTGAATGAAATCCACTCACCGCTTAGCACACAACTGTACGTCTTCTAGCAGCTCCACGGGACACCAACACCAAAGCGACAAAAAGACCACTGCAATCTTCGACAAACTTGACAGGGTGGTATAACCCTGAAATCCCTCTATAATTTTGGAGGTAGTGACCGTCAAACCTTTACATCCTGTTGTTGTTGTTGTTTGTTGCCCCGGACCTACTAGAGTAGTAGGTCCTCCCCCCCCCCTTGGCTCTGTGTGGTCGTGTGTCACTTTCCCCTAAAATTCACCAACTGGAAGCACCGCCCCTAACTTCGCATTGTATCTCTTTATATCCGCAACGATGTCCGTCTTTGACAAATCGACAGTGGCTGGCATCTTTACTAAAGTGAAGGCGCTTCTCACTGAGAGGCACTTACACTAGCACACATTCTCTTTGGGCCTTCATCAACACGTCGCCTGTACTGCCTTCTCTTCACCAGCACTGACTACCTCTCCGGCTTCTCTCCTCTGTTTCAGGCATTTCTATCTAATAGCCGCATCTCTGTCCTTGTCAGGTCTGACCAATTCCTTTTATTCTCAATAACCTCAATCTTTTGTTTACATTTCCTGGATCCCTAATCATAATAATCACCCACACAAAAAACTTGCTTTCTTGCCAGTAAGGGAGCCCATCTCCATCGCTCCATTTCTCGCAGATACCTCTCTTTGTCTCTGTCTTTCACTATCGCTCTCTTTCTCATTGATTCTCACACACTTTCTCTCGTTCCCCTCTCTGTCGTTCTCTCACTCTCCCCTATCCTCCGTTTCTCTACACTCTCTTACTCCCTTTCTCTTAGCTCCTTTATTTTCTCTGCTTCTCTCTCCCTCTCCCCATTTCTCAAAGATCCCTCTTTTTGTCTTTGTCTCTCACTATCTCTCTTTCTCATTGACTCTCATTCAATTTCTCTCATTCTCTCACTCTCCCCTATCCTCCCTTTCTCTCACTCTCTTGCTCCCTTTCTCTTAGCTCCTCTATTTTCTCTGTTACTCTCTCCCTCTCCCCATTTCTCGCAGATCCCTCTTTTTGTCTTTGTCTCTCATTATCTCTCTTTCTCATTGACTCTCACATACTTTCTCTCGTTCTCTCACTTTCTGCTCTTTTCCCCTTTTCTCACTCTCCCTTCTCCTCCCTTTCTCTCACTCTCCCCGTCTCTCTATATATTTTAGCTCCTTCATTTGCTCTGTTTCTATCTACCTCTCTTTAAGTACGATCAGAAATTTTCAAATTCTAAGTCAACAATTTCTCTCTCACACACTTGTCTCTTCTTCTCTATTGTCTTGTCCGCACCACCGCGAAATAATCCGGGACTAGTTTCACATCTATGGCTGCAGATCACCGGGGATCTAAACAAACCGCACATGTGTTTTGTTCGGCTTCGTATCTACAGCAAACCAAGAATGAAAACAACGAGCTACCTACTAAACTGTTCCATGGAAGCAAGTAGACTGGAAAGTAATCCAACTTCTGATAACCTACCATGCTGGATGGGGTGTGCAGATGATGCTGATGATGAATTGTTTGAGGGAAGAATAGGAGAACTCTTCTTTGGCGTCTTCTTCCTGAGATGAACAGAGTCCTGAGTAGGCGGATCAACATCTAAAGAGATTAACAATGAAAACTACATATCTCACAAACCAGCACCACCACAGCCTAATTAATACACCTTCAGATAAACACTGTGCGACTTCATGTTTGGCAATGAAATAATATTAATTTATTATTAGCTCTTAACGCGTATGCTTACATATTTTCTTTTCATTCTTCGCCGACGAATTCCCTCTACAAAAGTAAATAAAAGGCCCAATCTTTAAACCACAAAGGAGAGCGCTATCAATAGCACAATAAACCCCGATCAGCTAGCTTGAAGTAGAAAACGCGAAAACAATGAAAGACGTCACTAATCCATCGGGAAAAGACGAAACAGATGGCAGAAAGTTAAAAGGGGTGGGGAAATTGCATATCACGTTGTTGCTACCACTCTAACCCAAGGGGAATAATTCATCTGTACATATATAGAAAGAGAGTGACGTCAAGAGAGAAAAGGACAACACGGCGCGAGAAGGTAGGCGAGACAGAGGAGGGTGTACAAATAGATGCATATTGTTTATCCACGACTAACTCCAGTATACAGATGGTAGTAAATACGTACAAAAATTAGAGCGAGAAACAACAAATGTCCAACAGTATAAGCAGCACCATCGGTGGGAAACTTACTGAGTTCCATTATCGCGCCTCCGTTTTTCCGCTTTCAATTTGCTGCTACCTATCTGGCCGTTCTCGGATTTGCGTTTTCTGTTCTGCTCATTCTTGTGCAGTCTGGTTCTGATCTCTTTGCCGCCCAGCTTAACTAACATGTCACGCAGGGATTTCAATAGATCGCCACAATTCTTCGACATAGTGTGACTGTCCGGGATGTAATAGGATCGGGCCTCTGAACCCATCTGCAAATTGGGAAAAACTACCAGTCAAAAACACAAGGACGAGCAAGTCCAATGATGCGTCCTCGTTCCCTTCCTCTATACAGACAGAATCTCTTATAGAGATACGAGGATGCTCCAATGCCTGCCTGCTTGTTTTAACCTCAAAAGTTTCCATGCGATACTACTATGAGTAGTCTAAAACGTAAACACCTAATAATAATAAGCGAGGACGCATCTAAAAAACAATTGTCTAAACTAGAATTATTTCCGCATCAATTTGTAAAATATATTTTATCGGGTGCAAGAAAAAAATATGTCACACTGAAAATGTACACCTAATTCATTAACCCAAAGCAATAATAAACTAAAATCAACTTTGAAAATACGCGTGAGGGACATAATACAGACAGACATAGCGACGCGAAGACGCTACTAAAAAGCACCTGCAGTCAAAGCCGTATTATAACTGGAGGCATCACTCGGCAACACAATGGAAGAGGAAATCTTTCGTACAGAACATACAACCTGAACAAGGTCGTGAGTGTCACTACAGCATGAGGCTGATGAGTATGAGAAATGTCAATGCATTGGTCGAGGATGACAGATTGGTCACTGAAGCGAAAGGTCAGTGTGAAAGAGCGCAACTGATTAGGGGCGTTCCGATGCTGCAGCCAGCGGTGGACTATAGTAGTGCTCCATTCTCTACATATTATATAAAGAAACGTCATTTGTAGTGAACTGAGGTTGGTGCATAGATATAGAAAAGAATGTTGTTTTTCTTCCTTAAGGAATGCTTGATATCTGTGCAGTTGACAAGTGAGGTAAAAACCAAAGAGGTTTGAATACATCAACTAGAATAGACACGCACGCCAAAACATGTAGTTTCGTTTTGGGGGTGTTTGGTAGGCAAATATTACAGAAGGGCTAATATTTGTTTTCGGTTATTTATTTGCAAAATGGCAACTAGTTCCTATAAACTATACAGATAACGAGAATGTGTTCCATCATTTTATTGGAAAATTAATCAATAACCTGCATGCCTACCAAATTCTACTGCTATTTTTAAAACAGAAAATCGTCGCATCTGATTGGCCGAAAGGGCAATCAATCAAAGTATACGGAAATTCTGTATCGTGTCTACTCTATTATACTTAAAGCAACCTCTTTGCATACGATCCACTGATACGTATACTCTCAGAACAAACCAAACGTTTCGGAATCTTCAAAATTTACTCCGATCACTCAAATATAAAAATTTTAATTCGAGTCTCTGAAAATGTATTGCATTGCACATGGAGTCGCACAGTAAGTAAATCAGCTTACATACTAAAATTTAGCGCAAACAAAAGCGAGTTAATTAAAGCTTATGCAGTTCTTATCATTGGCAACCGAACTTATGAATAAAATCCCTGTTCGTTGCTTTGTTAGAAAGGTTCTCAGTTTTCCTCTACAGCAGTAGTGCTTAATCTTTCTAGACGCGCCAAACCCCAATGAAATCTGCCTAACAGTCGCCAAACTCCCAGATACAAAAACTAAGCCAGTATAAATTTTCTATTGAAACAAAATGCACAGAAAATACACAAAATGACGTATTTAAAAATTAAAAAAAAAAAAAATTTTCCTAATGCGTTTTTAGTTTTTGCTTTCGCGAGACAATCTGGGAAAGCCGTGGCTTTGCAAGGGTCACTCTCATATCAATTTTTCTTTTCATGAAAGTCTATTTCTTTTCCTAATGAGATACGTTGTAACGAAATGCATGGTTTGAGTATATGCGGAGTTATTTTCCGCTATGTGAATGAGTCAGGAGTCAGTTATTGTGTAGCCGATTTGACAAGCCTCTAATGCCCAAATATGGCATTTGACGCAATAGCGTGATTCGTTCGCGCACATCTGAACACATTTCTAACTACGCTTTTAGTCTAAAAACTCCGTTGTCGAACCCACGTTAAGAAGCACTGCTCTACAAAATATAAAACAAAAAATCATAATCAACAACATTTCATTCCCCTCACGACTCATCTTGGCCTACTCAATTGCTATATATTCAAGAGATACAAAGTTTACAAAAATCACAGAAAACTCTCTCACAAACAAGTATTAGAAAGTCTATTAAGGTAAATAAAATTCCACACGCAAACATCTTGCTACTGAGAGAGTTCAAAAGAGGAAGATAAAAAATCATACATTAGTTTTGACTACTGCAGGGCTAACTGCTTGTTGATATATGCTTCATTACTGAAAAGGCAAGTATTTCCGGTGTGTTCCCAAATGTTATTAAATTAGTGAATGACATTATCTTTTTGAGTAAGTACCAGTCTAATTTCAAAAAATTGAAAATATAGCATTCAATACACTCTTTGTTAAAACCCAGCCATAACGAGAGGTTGAATAGATTAGAAAATATGTTGTCAGAGATTTATTTCAGTTGCAGGAAAGACAACCATTCTCCCACTGCGCTATTCTTTCCAATTTATTGCTATATCATCTCTGGCGCATCATAACAAAATATAAATTGATTTCTATACCAATCTTCATAGACAACGCCTACTTGACATATGCCCTCCTTATTCAGTTTAGAATATGGATATCGCGATTCTGAATCTGTGTGTGCATTATTATAACATTTCAGTTAGCAAAACTATTTGCGATTATATATATATCTAAAAATAACTGCCCGAAGACCATATCCATCACTTTCAAGCGAGTGGTACGATAGAAAGGTGTAAACCAAAAACAAAACTGGAGATACGCTTAAAGAAATATTAAAGAAACAAAGCTGTCTTAAATAATACACGAACTACTGTCACAGCAACGACTGACTATATGCCCTAAAGGGTTATAGTGTATATTAGAAAGAAGTTCAGGGTGAAGACCTGGAACTAGAAGAGTACCGCGATGGTGTTAAGGAGGAGAAACGGGCGAACTTGAACCGCTCGGAGGCTGTCCATATGGCAAGACTGAGGACGGGCCACAGTAGGAAGCTTGCAGGTTGCTACCAGAGATTTGGGGGGAGAAGGGCTGGACGACCTGGAGCACATCTGGACGTGTCCAGCGGGCGAGCTGGAGATAATGATACCTGATCTGGAGGCCCTTGGAGAAGAAGCCTCGCAAGGCTCTGCAGTACTGCGACTGGTGGAGGTGGGCCAGGCTGAAGTCGACTGAACAGTGACGACGACGACAGCAACGGTGGTTACAAAGATTGGTCGACAGCTGACACGCAGTGTGTTACTGAACACAAGCGGGCTGAAAGTAGTGAGAGGTATACGAAAATATATTGTGTGCAAAGAAGGTGAAGGTTTCAACGATCTCACTAATACATTTCGAGGACTCAAGCTTGCATGGAAATTGTTACAATCCATGGATACCCTAAAAATAAAATGAAAATACAGACGGCCAGTATAGTGCTTTACTGATTTTATCCATGAGGTATTCATCCGAAAATTCATCCATCCCATTGGAAATTCAAGCCAATCGCAGGGGATTACTGCGAATATTTCGAATTAGTGAATGCACTGGGATAGCTACGCAGTAAAACTGATTTATGACTTATACAGATGTAATGTACAGTAGGATTAACTTCAATGTCGCGTTTAAAAGGTTGATTTTAATTAGTCAAACATGATAAGTATAATCGGATAAGACAATTTAAATTTTAAAGAATTGATTGACTGCGAATGCAACCCGAAAGTGTTGGTGCATAATAAACCGCTGCTGTGGTATAATTACAATTACAATCACTATCTTAAATCAACAATAAACTTTTTCTTCCTATCGCTATTGTTACGAGCTAGCAGTATTACTAAAACTAGAGGCCCGTAGTACGCACTACGTGCTACGATCATCATCAAGGTGCAATATGCAACGGCGTGCCGCCTTGGACCCAGAACACACAGAAGCCGAACGTGCCCGTAGTACGCAATACGTGCTACCGATCAGACAGCACCGAATCAGCGGAGCGGGCATCGAGGGCGGCATGATCCATTCTTCGACGCCCCTCGATATGATCTCTGGCATTTGCAGCACGTTCGGCTTCCCTTTTTTCTGGGTCCAGGGCGGCACGCCGTTGAAGGTTCCTCGCGGCATCCGCTTCTCTCTGGTTTTCATCAAAGGCATTGTGTCGCTCCCGCTCCCGCTGTCACCGCTGCTCTGCCTCCAGCACGTTCTCATGCGCTCACGTCGCGGCCACCGGATGGCTGCGTTGGCCTCTCGAGCCGCTTGGTCCCTGCTATTACGCGGCATTCTGACCTACCTTGTTTCAATCTCTTTTCTCTCTCCTCAGTCGCCCCCCTCTCTCCTCTCTCCCTTGCCTTTCTCCTTTCTCTCTCCTCAGTCACCTCCATCTCTCTCTCCTCTCTTCGTCGTCTTTTTCTTTTCTCTCCTCAGTCGCCCCCTTTCTCTGTCTCTTTTCTCTCTCATCAGTCCACCCTCTTTATATCTATTTTCGCTCCTCAGTCGCCCCCCCCTCT
>JAUYWV010145622.1:0-10350 GCA_032274565.1 Nematoplana nigrocapitula | reverse complement strand
ATTCAAAGCTAAATCAATAAATTTGAATTCTGCAGATGCTGCGATTACTAACGCTATACGGGTAATCCTACTTGTATGATTAAAGTCACTAAATCTATGATTAAAATTTCATCTACATTTGACTGTAAAACCCGTATAAGAAAACTACATAATTATGTATAAATTACACATTAGTATTATTTAACAATTATTGAAGTTTTTCGAGATGTGTTATTTATAATTAAGATGCAACATCACCAGCAGACGTTATTCTATTGGTTAAAATTTATTAATAATTAACCCTATACATAAGTCTCGCAAGAACATGCACAAAGCAACCGGTTTACCGTGTTTTATACTACCAGTACACGTGTTAGGTACTTCTTAAACAAACCAATAGAAGCCTTGTTTTGTTAAAAAAGTATATTCACCACTCTCTTAACACCCATGAAGATAAATGCACGAATATGCGAGGACAAAACTACTGATGAAGTTGGTATGTTCTCGTAAAATGTTTCAATGCACTGCAATTTTCTGCAAACATAACGTCCAAATGCACGTTGAGGAATCTGAAATGCAGAGGAAGGACCACTGAACAATCAATACATCTATATATATAAAAGGGAAAATCTGTGTCTGTCTGTCTGTCCCACCCCCAGAAATGAGCTTGGGGCCGGATCGCTGGTGCCAGCGACCCGAAACTTTGCATGGTTGACCCCCTAAGCCCTACGGGTAACATAGGGGGGCGAGGTCGACCTCCGAGGTCGGGGTCCAGGTCAAGGAGGCAAAAACGGTGTGAAATGGCTGATTCGGGCAGAAGGAAGCCGGACCGTTGGAGCAAGCGACGCGAAACTTTGCATAAGTGACCCCCTCAAACCTGCGGGGCGAGGTCAAGGGGTCGGGATCGAGGTCACTGTGACTAAAAACGGTGTGAAATGGCCGTTTCGGGCAGAAAGAAGCCTCTCACAGAAAATTAGGGTTAGGGTTAAGCATGTGCCCTATTCTATTGCCCATCAACGCGGGCACCCACTGCTAGTACTTTAATAAAATAAGGCATGTGGAGTAATAAAAATATAGATCTCCTAAACAAATACAGTTTTCTATCAATTATCTGTAAATTAAAAAGCAGGATCTCTGCCTTCCACAGTGCCCTTCTACCATAGGTGAACGTTTTTTATTCTTCGTCGCCGGTCCTCGTTTTTGGAACTCTTTGTATCTTTCTGTTCGCTCAATTGTGACTCTTTGGTAACCTCTAAACATAGGCTTAAAACTTTTTTTTCAAAAGTCCTATATCATCTAATGGTAACTTTGTGCCGTCGTTGTTGTTAGTTTTGTTGTATTTTTGTTTTTCTCATTCGTGCTGAGATGATTATTTTTTCATTAAGCAAATAATAAAATAAAAGCCAATGCCATACAAATATTTTCTTCCTCCCGCTCTCAGCAATACATTATTAGCCAATATAGCTATGTTTCATCTTATTGAAAAGTATATAACTACTTTTAGGCTCAAACGTTATTTGTTCAGTGTTTGAATTTATTGTCTCATCTTTCTTGAATTAGAAAAGCTTTTTACAGCGTAGTGTGAATAGTGTGTTCTATAGAAAATGTGCCTCCTGGTTTAAAAAATCACTACGGAAAAAGAAGGGTAGTGTCTGCGCTTTATTTATACCTAATATAGTAACAGTAGTCATTGAAACTTCAGGCCCAACTTCCAACCTCACCCAACACGTGCCATATTCTGCACTCCTTCACTACCGGCTATCTACACCTTTTCAACTTAAAATTGACCGAAAAAATACAAATTCATGACATGAAAATACAAATTTGCCAATAGAAAATTAGTACTACATCGCTCTATTGTGAATATGATACAAATTACTTTACATTAATGTATGAATAGAATTTCAAACATTTAAGGAAAGTCCATGTTGGATAATTATTACGATTGCAGTAAAATTTACTGATTTACTACCATATTGTATACAAATGTATTTACACATTTTGCTATCCCATTTGCGTAACCAAAGGTTGCAAAGAACGAGACACGTTGGTTGTATAGAAAAATAACTTTTGGAATAGCCGACTTGATAATGGCAGGATTAGCAAGCACAATAATTTCAAGACTAAATTTAACAGTAGTCATCCTTGTAATTTGGAGTCCAGCACTCCACAGTGATTCAGTAGATTTCAGAATTGGTGAGTAAGGTGCTACTGTCAAAACCTCGCTGCTATAAAGTGAATTTTCAACATAAAGTTACGTAATTGCATATTTAAGGGCTTCTTCAGTTTGGCAAATATGTATTTTCATTTGACAAATCTGCATTTTCATTGGGCGAATTTGAATTTGAAAATATATAGTCTGACACTCCTGTGGCTTTAGAGTATTCTACCGATTAATTCCCACATTTGCAACAAGCATGTGATCCTATTTTGGTGGCAAGACCCCGGCCCCGTGAGGGGACACCCCCCTCCAATAATATTCAGATGGTTTGGGTCCCAGGTCACGTGGATATTGAGGGCAACGAAGCGGCAGACCGAGCCGCCGAGGAAGGTCACAACACTGTCCCAATCTACAATCCCTATCGACATGTGAACAGCCAAATTCGTCATCAAACAATGCTGACGAAGGAAATGGGGTTCCCAATTTAAAATTAAAGTCGACACCAACCACCAATACGGCAAGGCTACTGGGGAAAGCCCATCACTTACAGCCCAACCTGGTCCAAACGGGAGAAAACGGCCCTACATCAACACCTCGCCCATTTCTTCGTCGCACCAGGTGGCGATGGCAGAAACACCCCACCGGAAGATGCCACACATTTTATTACCGACTGCTTCAGATACACCCAAACCCGCACCCTCGAACTGGGTCCTAACGCCGACCTCAGTGTTCTCCAATACGACGCCCTGATATGGAGTAGCAACTCCAATACCCCTAGGACATGCAAGAAGGACAACTTAGCCATGTAGTATTCCTCCGTATAAGCTGTGAGAACATTTGTTAGGGTAGCTTTTGTATTCCAATACGACCAGAGTAACATTGATGTTGTTTGTAGCTGTCATACTAAATAAAATTTTATCAAAGTTTCCCGTACAGTAAAAATCCTTAACGAAAAAACATGAAGACGATGAGTAATAACGAATGATTTTAGGTGAAATAAGTTACCAAAACACAAAAAACTATTAAATTAAATTACACCAAACGATAATGACTGTTAAAACATATGACACCTGACTACTACTGTTCTGACTGATCAAAATAAACAGACAAGTATTAGAGGTTCAGTAGTTGCCAACAAAACTCCATATATGCTGAACACAGAGAATGATTCATTGAATTAAACACACGTTTTTACTAAATTCCATTTTAAATGATGTACAGGCAAAGAGAGATGAATATACCAATTTGGGTAGTAGGTTCACAGCCCGAAAATAAGAAATGTTAGAAACAGTGACAAAAACTAGACGGACATTGTGATCAACCGACCTACCTTTTATTACAACTGTCCTGAGAAAGAGAAACTGTACCAGTCATTTCTGTCGCCTGAGTCACATTAACTGCTTCCTCCAAATACACAAGAGATTGTCCCCAGTGTGTAGGTCTGAAAAATACAGTAGATGGCATTAGATAATATACACCATATAAATAAAAGCGTTCAAAGACACAATAATGTGCCAGCTACACTAAATCATCCTATCCAGTCAATAACCTGAGGTTTGCCGATGTAATTTGTTACCCGGTAGTGCAAAGGAACTGAAGGAGTTAAACTAAAAGACTTGACGATGCCGCAAAACGTTTTGGCATGGAAGTCAATAAAGAAAAAAAAGCAAACTTCTCATGACGGGTAAACCAGGAATAAAGACTGGAAAAGTATTGAAAACACATCTAGAACAAGTGAAAGGCTTCAAGTACTTATGGCGCACAATGACAAGGACAAGAAAACAACTGAGGAAACGATAAACAGGATAGGTATGACCACAGCTATGCTAGCAAACTCTTTGGAAGAACAAAAACATATAGTTTCCTATAAAACTGCGCTTGCTGAGAGAGCAGATACCATAGCCAGAGTGCTGTATAGCTGAAGATTGGAAAGTGAATCAATGCCTTCGAAATGCGCAGCAGCTACAGACAACTTCTGGGCATACATACACTGACCGAAGAACCAACAACTCTTTCTCGGAACGCCGAGCTTACGTTTTCTGGGACGGAGCCAAGAGTGACCCCAAACTCTTCTTGGAAGGCTTCTCACACGGCTCGGTTCTCTCTCCAACTCTCTGGCTAATTTACACAGAGAACCTCTTACATGGTTTATACGTAGGTCATACAATAAGTGTTAAATTCCTACATTAATGTATTTTAGTAAACGTAAACAAACATTACGAATATATATAAGAGAATTAGTTCTAAAGACAACATAGGTACGCACCTCTTATATGGAGACGTGGATAGAATTGATCCGTTTGGAAATGATACTTCATACCAAAGAGCAAATCCAGCCACTGAAGATTCTCCAAACGCAGCCAGAGAAAAGTTTCCCTGATATAAGAGATTATACATTAGAAACTGTTGAATAAATGCAATACTTTCAGTAGTTTAACTGATAACAAAGTTCATATGTGCATACAAAGCTTACCACTAGCAATTATAGTCAGGCATATCTACCATCGTCGACTATCATTTGGGAAACTGCTGCATCCATTCAAAGGCAAAATTTGTCTAAGTGATATTGCCTTCAATTACAAAATAGTTTCTGTGAACTGTATACCCTGAAATAATTGCTCATATGAATTCTCGCATTTCAAGAATAAATGTGTTTTGGCCATTTTTCGATTCTAATTATAACACTGCTTATGTTGCCTTTCATTTCCCGATACATATTCACAAACATTTCTAGTGTAAAATTTCCAGGAGCACCATGTCTATAACATTTTGAGGCAGTTTTGTTTTCGGATGGACAGTTGGTAGTCCGCACTTGTTAGTGCTGAATGATTTCATATTTAATCACCATATAATAGTTACAAGATAATTATTTGAAACGATTACATTTAAATACGAAGTAATTTCAAAAAACATTTTCCCCAACTGAATGGAGCGATCGCATTGTTATCTGCAATAACCCCGAAAAATCACTTAAGCTAAAATGATAGGACACTATTAAAAAGTCCTGCAGCTTCAGTATTGTGTAATACGGCAATATTGTTTATAATATATCTAAGAAATTATATGTATGACTCCTCAGATATATATGACCTATATTTTGATAGATATAAAATCGCTTAGACTGATAGCTTGATAATTCTTTTGGTAAAATAAAACTAACATCAAACATAACCTCGCCAAAAGACAATCTCTAGAGCTAGAAATAGAAATACTAAAACTCCATGTGAAACTGCCAAATCTATAAGTGAATTATTAACACCGTGTCAAATTTGACTTAACCCCAAATTTTGATTTAAATCTTAAATAAAAGTTTATTTTGGTTAAACACCTCTCATTTTTCAGACGAGTTTATGTTTGGTGTTAAATCCGGTGTGAAGTCAAACTTAACACTAACACGGCGATTCAGCACCAAACATAACCTCACCCAATGTATATAACTCAGTCAAATAATACAGCCTTTGTCCTCTTCTAACACACAGGCGTACACCCCATGAATCAGCTTCTTTTTTGAGGCCCATGGCTAAATTCTGTTCACTAACAACTTCATGCAGTAGTTACCTCCATGGTTGTCTTGTCTAAGCGGGCCGCTGAGGCAGTTGTTTTTCCGGGAAATAATTTAGGCAAATATTTATAGCCTAGCATATATATAACTACCGTTATTAATCGTACGGCGAATTCTTCCATTGACTTACTGACAGTGATTTCAGATCATCTTTACTGACGGTGTGCAAATCCAAAGTTATGATCTTTGCAGCGTGAGACATCACATTTTCACAAGACAGATTGTCAACATGCACCGTTTCTGTAATACAAAATAGTCCCTGTATCAAACAGTATGAATAATAGTCGGATACACACAACTAAACGGGTATTCAATTACAAATTCTATACACTTTCTGTCATTTCAAATGGCTGATATTTTACAATACAGTATTATATTGGTACGATATAAATCATAAAATATCCCCCAAAAATATGAATGCTTTCAACTTTTTACACTTCGATTACAAAATTTGTTACGCTTTTTGATCCCAGTCTGATAAATGATAATATTTCAACATTTGAAAGACGGCGATGTATGATTGTTTGGTTGCTATGCATGTAGCTAGGTAATGTATGTATGTATGTTCGTTTCGATACTCCTCCGAAACTACTGGACCAAATTTTCTCCAAATTTACACACGCACGCAGACACAGGCGATTTGCATAAATGCCTACTTTTATACCAAAATCCGACGCATTTTTGTATATATTCACGATTAAGCATTCGTGTAATGTAAAGTAATGGGAAAATCAATAAATTTGAGGAGCCTCCTTTTTAAATAAATGACCGATAAAAAACTCCGCAACGGCAAATCTGTTAGATAATGCTTTCCTCTTTGAGTGGAGATAAAATTGTGTGAATATATTGAGCAATGACTGCAAGCGCGCAAACTTTTACATTTATCAAGTCAATTGTAAAACCTGTCATGTGCTATGCGAAATTATTGAAACTGAAAGGTTTCTCAATACAATTCTTTGAATGATGCATAAATTCCGCAACTGCTATCGTTTAGACAACATTTTCTCTTTCTTTGCATATTATATTGTGAGAAAATTTTCAATATTGTTTTTGAGAGTGCGGAATTTGTAGTTTCCTTTCATGCATATTCGGGTCTAAAGTCAATTGGTGTATGTCGCTGCATTTCACTCTATAAAGTCGTTACTTGAGTTTTTGTCAAATAGAGCATGCCCCTAGACTTCGTATGACACCAAATAGTGCCATATACGCCGCACTAGTCCACATTTTAAATTTAGGATGAGATTACTAAGAAATGCCACATAAAATATACTGACAAAACCAAAACGTCTCCCATTAGGAACATACAATCGATATGAAAATTCATTATTATGGGACACTCCGTACATCTATATTAATTTCTTTAGGCCTATACTTGAACAGAGGAACTCGACGTTCACAAAGTTTGTCAACGGAGCTAATATTTTGTGTAGCTCTACAATGCGTTTCAAAAGGGAAAAGAAACCATCGATTCAGATGTGTATATCGAATTTACTAATGATGAATTTAAATGATTTGATTCCTATGAACTGAGAACATGATGAACGATAACGCTAAAACACACACCTCAAGGGCCACTACAGCGTTTCTTGAATCAAAAAGATTTTCTCTGCTAAAACAACAAAGGTATACCCCAGACACCAACGTCTGCGATCGGTATATTTTTCCGAGAATGGAAATGCAACTAAAAGATAAAACATTCTTGGCAAGAGAAGATCTTCATGAATTTTCTGATCTCCTTTTTCCACGGGATTGCTGCTAATTCCATGGAACATGAGCTGGAGCGCTTAAAATGGATTGTACATGGATAGACAATGATGGTTTCTATTTGTATATCTAACTTACCTGATTCACTGTATTTTTCGATATGTCTAAATATCTAATGTTAATTTTTTTATTTATCTAATGTTATGTTAAAAACTTTCTTTAACAGATTAATATATATAGGCGATATCACCCTGCATTGTGAAACGTTCTCACCCTCTGGATTTACAACTCTATGGAAGCATTGTAGATGCCATTGCGGTTGAATAAGAGACTTTTTACAACTCTGTAGCTGTTAAATCCATTGATTTATTTCATTTTCTCACGGTAATTTAATTTGCCGTGAGTAGAAAATTTTCCAATCACGGTATTTTAATTATATTTGCTAAATCAATTACTTTGCAGATTTGAATTTTTGAATGACTGCTATTGACAGATTTAGTGAGTAGAAAATGCATTTCATCTAAGATATTTCGAGAAAAACTAAATATTTTTCGTTGGAAAAAGTCCATACGCTCCCTCATATTCAGCTTTATTTCACCACTCGTTATTTTTTCATCACTCGCGTTTACGCGCTCGTGATTAAAGAAAACAACTTGGGGCGAAAAGAAGTCGCTGAATATTCATGGCGTAATGTACTATTGCAAAACCATCAGGCGGTCTTTCTCTATGGCGCTGCAGAAACGCGAACCATCGAAATAATCTACTCCTCAACTCAGACAAAACACACAACACTTTTCACTCCAGACCCAGCAGAATACAGCACAAGTCCATCAATTCAAATCGAAAACATCACACTTCCAAGCACAAAACATCCCAAAATACTCGGACTCACGCTGGATCCCAAACACACATAAAACAAGCACACCAAAAAAGCAAACAACACAATTCCAATCCTCAAAGCACTCACTGCAACCAAATGGGACTAAACGAAGAAACACTCACAAAGACATACAAAGCAATCAGCAGACCAATACTCGAATACGCATCCACAATCTGATCACCCACAGTATCAAGCAGAAACATCCAAAAACTCCAAACAATACAGAACACACAAAATACAAACATACAGCACATCCATGATGAATGTCAAAAGCTGCATCTTGAACATCATCTTAAACTCCACGCATCACAAGCTAGACGATTGGCACAACACCCAACGCACACAAGTACCAAAGCTAGATAGACTTGTAAAACTGGAGCAGGACACACAAGACGAAAGAAAATGCATCAGCACACTCGTGCAACTGAT
Organism: Nematoplana nigrocapitula; assembly: GCA_032274565.1. Taxonomy (NCBI): domain Eukaryota; kingdom Metazoa; phylum Platyhelminthes; order Proseriata; family Nematoplanidae; genus Nematoplana; species Nematoplana nigrocapitula. The sequence continues at coordinate 1,635 of JAUYWV010145622.1, read as the reverse complement.
CAATTACCTACAAATTTGGTGAATAAGAAGAAGGAAGGAAGAAAGTACCGTAGATCTCCACAGAACGTTGTCCTCTTCATTCTCGACGTGCCACCTTGCATACTCCTCTGGAACATCTCTCACCTGTTTGTGAGATAAGTTGACTCTCCAGAAATGGTGAAATGGTTTGCAGTGACATAATTTAATCACACTATTACGATTATCGACTGTTAATAAAAATCAATAGCTATTTGTTTGAGAATTCCGTTCGTGCAAATGAATGTCTACTGTATATCGCACAACTAGATGTCAAAAGAGGCGTATTTACCAAGCTTCTTCTGAAAGGCGGCATTCTGCAGACTTCCTCGTAGATTGACCTTATATCGACAACTCATTTCATTCCAGAATTCAGCACTAAAATCGGAAAAGAAATACTGAAGATAAAATGTAATAACTAAATATTCGCCGGTTATGATAAACAACGATGGGCCGGGCTAGTATTATTTGTGGAGTAATACACTGCATTGCAAAAAATGGAATTCCTGACTGCGATAAAATAATACTCATTTCACATTCAATCTTATCGCCTCATTTCAAATTTAAACTATCCAATTGGGTAGAACTTAGGACTGGCTTGACAATTGCACAGGTGTCTGTACTTTTCCGGGTCACCTATGCGTCATATGTCTAGACAGTCTAGACACGTTCCGGCTTTGTTAACGAAAATATAAAACCGTGTCTACTGAGAACAGCTAGCAAGAATTCCATTTTTTTTGCAATGCAGTGTACTAATTATGAAAATATGAAATATGCCATTACGCGCTGCTGTTTCGAAAACTATAATTAAAGTCAGACAATCAACAGTTTTCAGAAAAGTAACATTACTTCCGATTTTCCAAACAAATAAGGTACAAAATGACTGATTCCACTTTTACTGGTTACGATTTAATTCACACAAATTTGAGAATTTTATGATATATACACTTTTTATTAAAAAACAAACGATGTCCACAAAAGAACGGAAAACTGAAAAATGTTTTTGCACACTAAAAATTATAAATTAATTATCAGACGTATAAAATAATTACTTTACAGCATTACGGAAATGTGTCATTAATAATAAAAGTAGTATTCTCATCTTACTAAGAATTTAGGGCACATTTTCCGGTCTATCAAATCGAACAAATACATTCTTTGCTTACTTTTGTTCTTTCAGTGACTTCGGCTCGTGGTAAGCAGCCACAAAGATAGTGGCAGAACAGGGAAACATAAGTCCATTCTACAGGTTATAACATTAATAAATTAGCACAGAGAACAATAATGAAATACAGATGAAAATCTATCCATCTTCAATAAGCCGTTTATAATACATTGAAAGAAACTCTATTACCTTGTCAAGTCAGGTCCGACTTCTGGCGATACCCATGACGCGACTACTCCAACCCTTATAACTGTGTGAGTGAGAGACCTGTTACCTGAATGTGTGTGTGTCCTACCGGTCGGTTATTCAGGGGGCCGCGTGAGCAACCCAACCGCGCGAAGGAAATCCCTCACCCTGACCGGGTCATTGCTCAGAATTTAGAGAGATCGGGAAAGGGGTCGAAAAAGTGGGAGCGAAGGAGAAGAGTGGCAGGGCAGTAAAGGAGAATATGGGAA